>JASDQU010243107.1:95407-116280 GCA_032191745.1 Picea mariana
TTAATAGGGGGGGTTCCCAGAATAGACAGCTTAAAGCGAGTCTCCCCCTTGTCACATCTTCGATTTTCATCCATTGTCCACCTTTCGCCATGTGTCTTCCACTCAAAACCATCCTGGCCCATCTCTTTCTCCTTTCCTCACTCCCACCTATCACCTCCTGCCAGTTGTTCCTCCCCACATTCTTCCCTTGGTTGCCACTTCCTCCATGTCATATTCCTCTTCCCATTTTTTCCTCTCACGATCCTCTCACCTCCTACCATGTGCCTCTTTTTCTCTCCCAATCACCTCTACCTATAGGGTCATCCCTACTCCTCCTCCACCTTACCTTCTCTCACCCACATGTACCCCATGCTCCATGCCACTTCCACCTGTTTCCTATCCATACCCCGTGGCATTTCTCATCTAGTGTCACAACACCACCTCATCCTCCTCACCAAGGTCTCGTCCACGTCCGCCTACTGGGTCTCCTTGTAGCAGTCCAACAAAGGAGCAACAACCAAAGAAAGGTTGCCACATCGACCGAGTGCAAAGTTGACTGGGGCTATTCCAAATCCCAAGGAAGCAGTTATTGAGGTGGTTGGTGGTGGCTAGACATCATCTCCACCATAAATGTAAAATCCCAAAAAAAGACTCGAGACAGGTCAATTCTTCTACGGGGTGCCAGGAGTCTGATTGCGTCTAACATAAGCGCACGACCATCTAGAGAATGCAGGTGCAGTCTACTAGTAAACATGCAGATGTAATGTTTTTAATGATAAGTCTCAGTTTTTCTATTGTTATTGGCTTTGGGTATATGTAGGCAATTTAGCCATTTTTGTAAGGGATCAATGGTAGAGCAAAGCTCCCGATTGTAAAGTTTTAATGGACCTTCTAGTTCCCTGGTTATGTATCAGTATGTGAAATTTCTTGTTTAATGACAGACAACTTTCTCATCCCATCTGGTTTTCATCTCATACTGAGGGAGTTCATGATTTACTGATTCACATGAATCATTGTGACTGTGTTATGATAAAGGTTTTATTGTAGCACTGTTATATTCTCCAGTTTTTCTACAATTTGAATGTAAGAAGTTCTTGTGTTCAAGTTTTCCTTCTACAGGCTATTAGGAGCTCAATGCCTACAGCAGCCCTTCGCATTTCCTCACAGAATTCTTCCTCCTACTCACTCTTATTGCAACTTACTGTTTGAATTTTAACTAAGACATCACCTTCCTGTGAATGTCCAGCCCATTTTCAGAGTTAGAACGATATTGTTCTAAGTTTTCTTCCATTCGATCACCCTTTATAAACAAATTGTGACATAAAATTATGGACATCGAGCTCTTCTCTTGCTGCAATATAGGAGTGACTTTTGACACCAACATTTCTGGCATAGTTGCCGAGGATGAAGTTGAAAATTTTCCCTGGGATAGGACGACATTGAGCCTCTGATTCTGAAGGTGCATTAGGCATCAAAGCCCTACGAGATTGCTACTGTGCACTTGGCGACTCCATTGTGATGACTCCACTGTGGTGAACCTACTATTTTAGTTGTGGCTTCTAGATGTAGGCACATGTGGTCCCATCCACAACTGCCTCTAGCTACACCTCGAGCTGATCTGAAGGTGACTATCAGAAAAGAAAAGGCCTCTCAAGGAGAAACTTCTACCACTGAACCAGGTAATTCACCATCTCCTTATGTAGGAACTTTGCTTTCTTCTTCTTGACTTCCTAGCAGACCTTTTTCTGAAGTTTCCTGTTTCCTAAATTTTGGAATTGTTCCTGCTGAGTTTTCCCCTCCCAGTCTAGGATTGGAGGGAGAAATCCTTGTCACTCCCCTCTCCCCTGAAGCTGTACCTTGGCATAGACCAAGGACCATAGAAGATTTGACCACCCCTCCTCTTATTATTGTTGCTGCTACTATATAGAGAGGAGCAACTACTGACTCAAGCCCCTTATCCTTTTCTCCAAATCCCCCATTGCTTCCCTCTCCACCTAGAAGCTCATTTGCAGTCCCCCCCTATTTGAGCTTCCTCTCCTCCACCTAATATTTCTATTGCAAGAGAAAATCACCCCATGACTAGAATGGAGGCTATAATAGCTGCTAGGTATGCTCCAATACTATTACCCCAGCCTCTCAATGCTCTTCCAGTAAATGGCTACCTTAAGCAACTGCCCAAGTATACATGCGAAGGGGACATAGCTACAGAAGAACACCTTGAGACCTTTTACAGTTTTACAGATGATCATGTTATCATGCATGAAAACGTATGGATGAGGATTTTCATCCATAGCCTTGAGGGCAAGGCTAGGAAGTGTTTTAGGGCCCTACCTCCTGGATCTATCGATGGGATTGAGGCTTTGGATAATGCCTTTTTGAGACAATGGGGAGACAAAAAAGACTTTGTGTATTACATGACAGAGTTTGGGTCTTTGAAGAGAAAGGAAGGAGAGTCTATCTCTGACTTCTCCAAGAGATTCAATAAAATGTACAATAAGATCCATGCTGAGATAAAGCCCTCATAATCCTCCACCAAAATCACATACGCTAGCGCTTTTGATCCCGATTTCTGCCTACTCTTAAGGGAAAGGAGAGCCACTACTCTGGCTCATGCAGAATGCAGCCATGGAAGTAGAAATCTAACATATTGGCTATTGACCGACTCAAAAATCAGGCTGATAGAGACATATCCAGAAAGAGACCTAAATCCTCCCCATCCAATTCCTCCCCCCTTCCCCTTCAGATGGATGAGACAACTAAAGTGCTAAAATCACTTTCAGATAAAATGGAAATATGGGAGTTAGAGGGGAAGCCCATGGACAGAAATCCCCAAAATACTGATAACAGAGGCTTCAAGAGGCCTAGTAACAATGTCCCACAGGATTTCCCAAGGGAACAAAGGAGCAAAGATAGAGATGATTAGAGGATTCAAACCCCTCTCCAAAATAACCTAGTTGCTCATGAAGAAGGAGAGGAGATGGATGAGCTAGGCCCTGAAATTCACTGTATTGAAGAAACTTCCCCTTTTCCCTATTTGACTCAATCTACATATGAAGAATTCCTTATGAACACTAAAATCAATGAGTTGGGTAAAGGGGAAAAGGCCAGCAACACTCCTAACAGATACCATCTCAGGTCAAAAAAGAAGGAAGGGAATTTTGATAGCCATGACCAGCCCCTCATAGCAGAAAGGCCTGCTAAACCTGCAACAATCACTACTAAAGAAAAGAAAACTTAGAATACTTCACCAACAACCAAAGAACCTATCTCTGAGGTAAGGGAACTTCCTAAGACTCTTTCCTCCTTTAGTTTTGAGCATGAAATTCAAAATATTATAATTCCCATACCCCTCTCAGAACTAGTAAAAAATGAAGATTTCAAAAGGTCCCTCTCCAACTGCTACAATCTGAGTCCCCCTAGCCTTCCACAGACTCAGTAAATCTTCAATATGAAAAGCCAGGAGTCGTCCTAGGTCCCATGGTAGAAGACAGAGATGATTCATCCCCTCCCTTCTACACATCCCTGAACATACATGATAAGATGTTGCATAATTTCCTCATGGATTTAGGAGTTTCCCACAACCTTATGCCCGAAATAGTCATGGAAGAATTGAGACTGGAAGTGACAAAGAATTATCATGATTTGTACTCTTTTGATTCAAGGAGGATGCAATGCCTTGGAGTCATCAAAGACTTGGTGGTATCTTTATTTCAGCTATTAATGAAGAGTGTGATCATGGATATTGTAGTAGTTGATGTTCCCCCCAAGTTAGGCATGTCATTGTCAAGAGCTTGGATTAAAAAACTTGGTGGAACATTACAGATGAATCTCACATATTCCACCATTCTAGTCTTTGGAGGGGAACACAAGAGGTTTTACAAAGAAGCTCAGATGACCTACATTGTTAGTGACGAAGAAAACCCCACCAATCATCCTATCTTTGCACTTGACATTGATTTGGGGTCTAGTTTATTATAGCTCACTAATTCTCCTAAATCCCCTTTTCAAATCAAAAAGCAACCCATATGTAATCACGAGATACCTCCTCCAACCATCTCTATTTGGAAGATGTTCTTCGACGGATCTTCTTCTAGTGCAGGCACTGGCACTGTAGTGGTTTTTATGTCGCCTTGTCAGGAAACCATATCCCTGTCATACAAGATAGAATTTGAAGTTACCAACAATGTGGTAGAATATGAAGCTCTTGTTCTAGGTTTAAGGGATGCAAAATAAATTGGAATAGAGGAGGTAGTAGTGTTCAGAGATGCTGCATTGATAATCTTGCAGGTCAGAAATTCTTATCGGGCTAAACATCCTCAGCTCATAAGTTACAAAAATGAGGTAGGGGACCTAATTGATAATTTCTTCTCAGATTTCAACATTTGTTTTATTCCAAGAGAGGAGAATACTTTGGCCGATTCCTTAGCTGTCTCAGCTAGTCTGTTCAGGATCCCTCTGCCTCCAAAGATAAAATATGATTTTGAGATAATATATAGGCCATCTATACTGGACAATATCAAGCATTGGAAGGTATTCGAAGATGATCTTGAAATTGAAAAATTTCTTCAGTCTGTCGATGAATTTTCTGCATTGCACATTGATCAAGATCCTGATCTTGAAGGTCACCCTCACCCTGAGGTGTTTTTAAATAAAATTGTTAATCATCACATTATTCATCTGCCTATCAATCATATTCCGAAGGGACTAGTCCCTTTAGAAAGACTGTTTGATGGGAATGATGTGGTAGTAAAGGGTAGGGTTTCAAGTGAAGATGCTGATACAACTGAGTGCAACATTGGCACACAAGAGGAGCCTAATTTTGACAAGTTGTCAAACAGTTTGACCAAAGAGAAAAGGGTCGAATATACTGAATTATTAATAGAATTTTTTGATGTGTTTGCATGGACCTATGAAGACCTCAAGACATATGACACATCTGTCATTGAACACAAGATCCCACTGAAGGAAGAGGCTAAGCCATTTAGGAAAAAGATAAGATAGATAAATCCCATGTTGTTGCCTATCATGGAGAGAGAAGTGAAGAAGTTGTTAGATTCCCAAATCATTGTCCCCTTGAGATATTCTGAGTGGGTGGCCAATTTGGTCCCAGTAAGGAAGAAAAGTGGAGAAATCAGGCTCTGTGTTGATTTCAGGAACCTGAATAGGAGCTCAAAGAAAGACAACTATCCCTTGCCCAACATGGAATACATATTGCAGAGGGTAACTGGTGCATCTAGGATATCCATGGTTGATGGTTTTTCTATCTATAATCATATATCAGTCATTCCTGAGGACAGAGAAAAACAACCTTCACCACTCCTTGGGGCACATTCATGTATGCCAAAATTCCTTTTGGATTAATGAATGTAGGAGCAACATTTCAATGAGACATGGAAATAGCCTTCATTGAGGAGAAAGATCAGTTTGTGGTGATCTATCTGGATGACATCACAATCTTCTCCAGGTCTAATAATGAGTAGTGTTGTCACTTAAGGAAAGTTTTCTTGAAATGTCAGAGGTTTGGCCTTTCCATAAATCCCAAGAAATATTTGTTTCTACGAAGGAGGGGAAGTTGTTAGGCCATATAGTATCAACAGAGGGAGTGAGAATTGATCCCAACAGGGTAGAGGAAATTTGGACACTGCCACTTCCCAGGTCTAGAAAGGAAGTCCGGGCCTTTTTAGGGAAGATTAACTTTCTGAGGAGTTTCGTCTCAAATTTTGTTGAGTTGGTGAAACACATCACAACCATGCTCAAAAAGGGAAATGAAGTAAAATGGACTGATAAGCCTAGGGAATCTTTTGTCCAAATAAAAAAGGCGTTGAGTGAGGCACCTGTGCTAATCAATCCTAATTATTCCAAGGATTTCCTAATTTTTTCTTTTTCTTCTTTTGATACAGTAGCAACAGTCTTATTGCAAAAAAATGAAGAAGGGCGAGAGTAACCCATTTCCTTCTTCAACAAGGCATTAAGAGATGTCGAAATCAAGTATGAGATCATGGAGAAATAGGCCTATGCCTTAGTTAAATCTCTCAAATATTTCAGAGTCTATGTCTTGCACTCAAGAGTGACTACATACATTCCTTCAGCCTCTGTGAAAGACATCCTTATACAGCCTGACATAGATGGGAGAAGAGTTAAATGGATTGCCAAGATCCTTGAGTTTGACCTGGAGATAAAGCCCACCAATTTGGTTAAAGGGTAGGGTTTATCCAAGTTACTGGATGAATCCAATTGCAAGGCCTTGGGGGTTAGCTTCATCAATTCTTTCTTAGAAAATTAGCAAGCTGAGTCATCCAGCAAAATCTCTCAGGGCAGCTTATCACTAGCAGAATGCATCTGGTACAGAGACATTGTGTACTTTCTGCAAGCGTTAAAGCCTCGTGATGGAATGGGTAAAAGCAACTCAATAGATCTAAAGCTCAACACGGTTAGATGTTGCCTCATTGACCAATTCTTGTACTGGAGAGACCCTCTAGGGGTGTTTTTTAGGTGTCTAAACCCACAAGAGGCCCAGAGAGTTATGTCTGATTTCCATAGCAACCTTTGTGGAGGGCATCACTTCTAGAAGACCATATCTCACAAAATCCTCAAGGCTGGGTACTATTGGCCCACCTTATTCACTGATGTCCATAGATAAGTCAGACTTGCATCAAATGCCAAAGGTTCTCGGGAAAGCAGCAACTCAAATCTCTGCCACTTAAGCTTGTAGTAGTTTCAACACCTTTTCAACAGTGGGGTTGGAATTCATTGGAGAAATTCATCCTCCTTCAAGTGGCCAACACAGATGGATCCTGACTGCAACAGATTATTTTACCAAGTGGATAGAAGCTTCCCCCACCAGGAGTGCTTCACACAAGGTAATTATCAGCTTCCTGGAGGATATCATAGCCATATTTGGCTGTCCTAGTAGAATTTTCACTGATAATTCCACTTCTTTCAAGTCTGAGCCTCTGGTTAAGTTTTGTGAGAAGTTCAAGATTTCACTAATTTACTCCACCCTCTATTATCGTCAAGGAAATGGATTGGTAGAATCTTCCAATAAAATTCTAATCAAACTCATTAAAATATTATTGGAAGACAATAAGAGGGCCTAGGATTCAAAGCTCAAATTCTCTCTATGGGCCGATCGAGTGACAACAAAGAAGTCTATGGGCACCTCACCTTTTCATCTTATTTATGGGACGGAGGCTATGTTTCCCACTCAGCTTGCTTTACCTATAGAGAAATTCTTTCAATTTCATGAAGGAGAGCCAGACCATATGGTTAGAAGAATTCATCAAGTGGTGGAAGTGCAACAGATCAGGGAGCAAGTAATGGACATAGCTCATAGTCATTAATAGAAGATCAAGAAGGCCTTTGATAGGAAGGTCAGGAAGGAGGAATTTGAGCTGGGAGATTTGGTGCTTAAGTGGGATGCACCCAGGCAGGATAGGGGAAAACAAAACAAGTTTGATTCCCTCTGGGTCGGGCCTTTCAAAATCTCTGAAATATTCTTAAATAACACGTACAGGTTGTAGGATTTGGAGGGCTAAGAAGTTTTTAACCGCCCAGTAAATAGGCATTTCCTAAAGAAATGTTTTGTTTGAGCCATAATCAGCTCCTCTGTTTTTGTAAATATTGTTTTTATATTTGTTTTTGACTTAATAAATGACTCCATAGCCCAACTACAAAGAGTTCTTAGAGCCTCACAGGGAGGACTCTATCCCCCATGGAGCCTAATGTTAGCACATATTCTTGTAAGGGGGAAGATTCTCTCTGGATTCGGGTCCTTGGTGGAAAATAAATGAAATAGGGTTTAAGACCCATAAAATGAAGTTATCCAAGGTCACATCCATGAGCACCCAAGCACAACATGCATAAAATCTCTATTTTCGGGTTAAAAATCAAGCAGGCGGGCATTTTTGGCTTTTTAACGGTGAAGATCTATCGATGGAGCATATAAAAAATCATCGGGTAATACAAAGTCATGGAGTTACACAAGGTTTAGCACATGGTCTCATCCCTTAGGGCCAAAGTCACTAAATGATCATGGTCGTTCGATCTAGTTGGGACACATGGCGCCTGATTAAGTTCGGTCGCCATCTCGGCTATCGCGGCTTTGAAATACAAGGGTCAAATCCCTTCCATCCACAATATGCAAGATGCGAGGGAATCTTTGGGTGAGGGCCCACGTTCACAGCATAGGGTCATATGGAAAAGAGCTTCGAGGAAGAGGAATGAGAACTCTTGGTGGGAGAATCCCCAAAAGGATCGGGACCATTAGTCTTCAAGGATACATGGCGCCTGATTAAGTTTGGTCACCATCTCAGCTATCACAACTTTGAAATAAAAGGGTCGACTCCCTTCCATCTATGATGCACAATATCTGAGGGAACCTTCGAGCATGGGCGCACGTTCATAACACAAGGTCATATGGAAAGGCGCTTAGAGGAAGAGGAGTGAGAAATCCTAGTGCAAGAAGTCCCGAAAGAATCGGGACCATTGATTAGAAAGGGCACGCGACACAAGATCTGAGCCATGGATGAGGCCTTTCAGGATTATCATAGTGAAAGCGCTGAAGCCATCTCATTCATCCATCCATCGAAGAAACTCAGGCACATTTGATTTAAAAGGGGCGTGGATCTGGGCAGTCATTATCTATGCACCCAGATCTATGGACGAGGTCCAATTCTGGACCCCCTCTACATTCTACCTTTAAAGTAGGGGGGGGGGGTGGTCTAGAATTGAACATGCATCTCTCAACGGCCTGGATTAGGGAGCCTAGATTTGTGGTCAAGGTTGGATTCCAGACCCCCTTTTCCTATCTACCTTTAATAGGGGGGGTCCAGAATTGGTGGCTTAAAGAGGGTCCCCCCCTTGTCACATTTTTTATTTTCATCCATCGTCCACCTTCCACCATGTGTCTTCCATTCAATACCATCTTGGCCCATCTCTTTCCCCTTTCCTCACTCTCACCTGTCACCTCCTACTAGGTGTTCTTCCCCACATTATTCCCTCAGTTTCCACTTCCCCCATGTCATATTCCTCTTCTCATTTGTCCCTCGCATCATCCTCTCACCTTCTGCCATGTGCCTTTTTTTCTCTCCTAGTCACCTTCACCTGCAGGTTCGTACCTACTCCTCCTCCACCTTACCTTATCTCACCCACCTGTACCCCATGCTCCATGCCACTTGCACCTATGTCCTATCCATACCCCATGGAATTTCTCATATGGTGTCACAACACCACCTCATCCTCCTCTCTAGGGTCTCGTCCACATTTGCCTACTAGGTCTCCTTGTAGTAGTCCAACAAAAGGAGTAGCAACCAAAGAAAGGCTGCCACGTTGACCGAGTGCAGAGTTGACCAGGGTTGTTCCAAATCCCAAGGAAGAATTTATTGAGGTGGTTGGTGGTCGTTAGACATCATCTCCACCATAAATGGAAAATCCCAGAAAAGGACTTGAGACAGGTCAATTCTTCTACGGGGTGCCAGGAGTCTGATTGCATCTGACATAAGTGCATGACCATCCAGAGACTACAGGTGCAGTCTACTAGTAAAAATGTAGACGTAATTTTTTTAATGATAAGTCTCAGTTTTGTTGCTATTATTGGCTTTGGGTATATGTAGGCAATTTTGCAATTTTTGTAAGGGATCGATGGTAGAGAAAAGATCCCGATTGTAAAGTTTTAATGGATGTTCTAGTTCCCTAGTTATGTATCTGTATGTGAAATTTCTTGTTTAATGACAGACAACTTTCTCATCCCATCTAGTTTTCATCTCATACTGAGGGAGTTCATGATTGGATGATTCACATGAATCATTGTGACTGTGTTATGATAAATGTTTTATTGTAGCACTATTATATTCTCCATTGTTTCTGCAATTTGAATGTAAGAAGTTCTTGTGTTCAAGTTTTCCTTCTATAGGTTGTTAGGAGCTCGATGCCTACAACAGCCCTTCGCATTTCCTCACATAATTCTTCCTCCTACTCACTCTCATTACAACTTATTATCTGAATTTTAACTAAGACCTCACCTTCCTGTGCATTTCCGGCCTAGTTTCGGAGTTAGAACGATATTTTTTTGAGTTTTCTTCCATTCGATCACCCTTTATAAACAAATTGTGACATAAACTGATGGGTGTTGGGCTCTGCTCCTACTGCAATCCAGGAGTGACTTCTGACACTAAAATACATTGTCATGGTTGATGACACCGCTTATAGGTGGTCATTACATCGGCATAATGAGTGGGATAAGCTTGGCATTCATCTTTGTGCTTAGTTCTTCTCTCTGCACCACCTCGAGATGTCCCTACTCGATAATTTGATGGGGAGGCATGTACTCCTATCATGGATGATGCTTGATTTCCAGTGGACATTCTTCTTTCCAACATGACTCTCTTAGTAATTAATTCAATCAAAACTTCTTCAACTACTTTCTCAGCAACGCTGAGCTTGTCCGACATACAAGCTGGGGTCGACTAGCTCGGGTGTGAAAATGAATTCAGAGGCTACAATGAATGGTATGGAGATAAGGCGATCATCACAAGGTGAATTAATCTCAAGTTTTGGGCTCATATTCTCATTTAGAAAAAAGTATTTTTGATGCGTGGCATGACAGACTAAGTAGGGAAACTTAGCAATGGTCTTCTTACAACGGGTATGAGGCAACATTAATTGATGTTATGTTCGTATGGTGTGATCTAATGATCTAGTGGCGATCCATAAATGCGTTCCAACCCGTTCGGAACAAAAATTGAACAATTATATTGGATTTCAATGGCTATATCGCTTTCCCATGTCGAAGTGACCCATGTCGTTGTTCTGATATCCCAGCGAAGCTCGATTCTTGTGATTTTTCCTTTTGCGAAGTTTTCTCTAAACCCTTCTATAAATTTTCGATCTTGGCTTTCTTATTTCTTAGCTTCTTGGCCTTTTTCCTAGTGAGTTTCATCTCAGTCATCTATTTTCCATTTTGAATCTTATCTTCTCTTATCATAGACACTTCGCAATGCTGAGATTCTTTCTTCAGATCCAATGGAAATACTCTTTCATTATATGGATTAGGTATCTTGGTCTTTTGTGTTTCCTCTAATGTTATTATAAATTTGATATCCAAGTCCTTGGTGTTCAATATCTTGGGTTTGTCCTCTTGTTCTTCCATCAAGAAGGAGATCCTTTTAGTCATAAATTCCATGAGTTCTTGCTTCTTCTATTCTATGGATTCCTTTTCTTCTTTTCTCTGGATCTAGTCTTTTTCAATCCAGATCTTGCCTAACAAAGATGAAAATGGGGCATGGTCCTCAATAAATTTGATAAATTCAAATTCTTCCTCTGTCAAAGCTCCATGGGTGCTCATAGCTATCTAAGTAATCCTACCATATAGGATTACCATTTTTCCTTTAAATAATCCTATAGTTCCTAGCAAAGGCACTAGAGCAGACCTTCCGAGGGTTTTCCAAGTACTTTCTATCATAATGTTCATCTATGTTCCTTCATCTAGAGCACATTCAATGTCAAAGTCTCCTATTCTTACTTCGATTTTCTCCTTTTCTTTGAAGATCTCTGAAAAACTAGAATTTTTATGTTCATCCAGGGTTTCTTTCATTTTCAGTAACACAATCTCTTATTCTTTCTAGGGTCTTGCTATTTTTGGATCTTCCTTAGGGTGTCCTTCATTCATATTTATTCTTTAAAGCTTATAAATCATTCTAGGGAAATCTAATACTTCATGGTCCATAGCCTTGCAACAGAGACAACTTGTTCTTCCAACAGGGCACTCCTTAGCTAGATGTCCCAATTTTCTACAACTATAACATAGGGCTAGTCCTCTTTTTCTTTTAATTGATCCCCAACCTCTTCTATGCTATGCACTAGAATCATGGTAGCTAGCCTGCAAAAAATTATTTCTAGGATCCTGCATCCAGCTGTTAGTCCAAACATTATTTCTATGCATAGGTATAACATATCTATCATTATTCTTATGAGATCTATTCATATCAAACTTTATTTCATCTATTAATGCCCTTGTCTTCAAACTAGGACAGAATCTATCAATCATACCTAGATCCATACTCTTAGAAATAAAAAAATTTCACTTATTTTACTTCTATAGAGCACAAAGCTTTCAGATTTAAAACTTTTAACTATTCTTACCTTTATCAAAGAACAAAACTTATAGATCTTACCTCCTTGTAGAACTGACCTCTTTTCTCGCAGATCTAGCCTCTTTTCTCGTAGATTTGGCCTCTTTCTTTCACGAATTTCAAATTTTACTTTTCTTAGAGCACACAACGTTCAGATCTCACTTCTTTTTTTCAGATCTGGTATTCCTTTCTTCAGATCTAACCTTATTCTTGGTACAAATCTTCACAGGTTAAGTAAAAAGATGCACACTTAGGGCAGTGGATCTACGTACAAAGCTTATTTTTCACAAAGCTTCTTCTTCTTCAGTTACCAATGATCACAGTTTCAAATCCCGACAACAGAACCATTTGTTGGGACACAAGGGTAGACCCAGGGTTCAATGCTCAAGAGCTCACCAACAAAGCCCTAACTACCAACCCTTTTGGCAACACCTGCGAAGCAGATGAAGTCTCACCCAAGATAGAGGTGGGGTGGTTGCAAGACTCAAGTGTTTGCAACCTTAGCTGGGACATAGATCTGTTATTATATTGCTTACAACGCACTTAGCATCCATTTATTTTCTAATATACATCCCTTATTATACTTCGCAGTCAGCATAGAGCATCACAGTATGTACTTAGATCTAAGATGATTCATCACTTATCCTTGGATAAATATATTAGCTTCAACATATCGAGCACTAAGAATATTATATATCAGACTTAACATTCATTCATAGCTCATAAGCACAAAGCATAACAAGACCTATCTAAACATATCAAGGAATTTAGCAAATAAGAGGCAAACACATTAGGTCGAAGCATAGAGCACAACACATAGAGTTACCGTGGTTCACTCCCACCTTGGGGCTATGTCCACAAAGTCTTCTTCTTTATTATCTTGGTCATGTAGTTTACAACATAGAGCTTCAACAATCCTCACTTCGCATAGGACAGAAGATCTGTGCAACTCGCTAGATCCTTCTTCCTTGCACTTCAGCACAAACTATGACAACTTGAGCATAGAGATTTGCAAGCTTCTTACAATCATGCATAGAGCATTTACAATCTGCATCCGATCACATAGATGTAATTATTATCACCAAGACATCTACTATACATCACATAGATGTACGACCGTCCTCTACTTACACTGCCTAAGTATCTATTTATAGATTACAAAAATATGCCTAAGTGTGGGTAAACCCATGGGCCGACATCCATTTCCTGTTACATTAACCTAAAAACCCAAAAATGACCCAAAGTGGGATAAGATCCTGTGATATCTTCTTCTTGTTGTGCTCCATCTTTGACAGGCTATCGAAGTCCCAAAACAGTCAAATATGACCAAGTATTCTTCAAAACTTGGTCAAGGGCCAACATGGCCTTAGCCTTTTCTTCCTTTTCATTGGATGACCCTTGTTCACCTATCCTCCAATTCAATGATCCCATATCTCTCTTGATCCTACAGTGGTGATCGCTCCCGAATTAAAATGGGGATGGTCATGATCCTTCGAACCCCTTACAATGATTCTCTGACGTTCTATCTCCTGCATAGATTTTGCAACGCCATTCCTCTTGAGCTTTTAAACTTCACAGTCAGAGTTTGATCTTGACCCTGAGACTCTGACCAATAGACCTGGCCCATACCGGCTCAATGTTTCAACCATAAGATCTAATACCAATATGTAACATCCCTAGCCACCCATAGGCCGGGGCATGCTACCTTCAAGCCCACCCTTGGACTTCATACTCTTACTGATACCTTCTTTAATTAATAATAACGCATAAGGTACAATATTTAATTGACATGCACAACAATATCCAACAAGCATGCATAATCTAAGATTTAGTTAAACGATAATTAAAATACACAACGGAATACATTCATACATAGATAATAATATCACAACAGAGATAAATTATCTTGATAAAAATGTGACACCAACTAGATATAGACCAAGGATGTTCCACCCAACCGTAGACACCACTGCTCCAAATCTCAATAGCAGTGTCACCCTTGAGCTAGGGCTATGAATCCACAAGGATGGTTCTAGAGTGTACTTGGGTTCCCAAACTAGTCATCTCTCAATCTCTCATAGGTTTCCCAGCACCCACAACAATCCAGGTACCCAGCTCTCTTCTACCCAGCCTATACTGCCCAAGAGAATGGATCTCCACCATTCTCTATCACATAGTCCCTTAGGTATTCCTTCTCCTTTTTCCAAGGCCTCTAGCACAACTGGTCCAAAATCTCAATGTTGTAACTCTCAGGACTCGTAGTTGTGAGAAAAACATGGCATAGGCCAATTCATCTCAGACATGCAGGCTCCGAGTCATGGTTGGATTACACTAGGGACCATTACAACCAACTATCCCATAGCTAATTCTCAGTAGTTCCTTTCCCTTTACCAAGCCAAGACACAGGTGAGGATGTATTAATGGGTGGTTAAGTGAGTGCATGGAAGGGTGTGAGGGAAAGAATGGTATGAAATGCAGAAGGGAAGGAGTGGATGAGCCAACAACCAACTACCAATGACCAATGACCCACGACCAACCCCACAATCAGACCATGGATGGTTTTAAGTATCTCTCGTGGGGAATCAAGAACCTCCTGGCCTTCCCCAAGAAGCTCACGTAATTGATCCCCTTCCTTAGACAAAAAGGGTAATTAAAATAGAAAATAAATATTAATCCCCTCAAGCCCCCTCTCTTGTGGAATCATAGCCCCCTATAACTCTAGTCCTTTTCCGTATAGCATCTAATGATGTGTTTATTATTAATGATGATCAAAACATTACATTTCTTGGGCATACTAGTCCCTTAATAATTGTTTGGGCACTCAGGCCTCTCAACATTGTAACAATACATTATTTAAAATGGGGGTTCAAAACTCAGGGTGTTACAAGAGGGGACTCATAAGTCCTCATTTTTCTCTACGGTGTTTTTCCTACTAATCTATTGATCCATTGGTAGCATTATGTTGGTCATTGGTTGATTTTTATGGTTCTAAATTTCTCATTATTTCTAAATTTTATTTCTTAGATTTTTAGTTTATTTCTTTGTTTATACATGTGTTTGGATTGTTTAACCCACTCACAAAATTTTGTCTTTTCTAGCAGGACCATCTAGACATGCAAGTGTTGTTTTTTTGCTCACTCAAGTGACAAAACCAACATAACAGATTGGTGACCATATTGGGGATAGGTATCAAATTGCACCCTATTTGGGCTTAGAGAGCACTTATTTTCAATCAATATGTCTTGCAGGTACCAAAACCGACCTATCCCAACCTGTCAGAGGAAAAATTTAGAGTTGGAGGAGGATTATTTCACTCAAAATTTTCTCCCCCGACGTGTGATAGGAAATGCACGGAGTTTCTTTCTCATAGACATGCACTCTGCACATTGTGCACACCAAAAACTTCTTTTCTATATGCATTATGTGCATTGTAAGCCCTCTACGCACCTGTTAGAATTGTAACCCGCACACATATCCAGTTTTTCAAAATTGTAAGGGTTTTTGTGATGATTTGAAGGCCCCTAGCCTTCAGATTTTTTCTTTCATGCACTTTGTAATGCACATGCTGTTGTGCCTCTTTTGTCACCTTAGTGAGAAAAATAGAGGTGCTTGAAAGCTCAGTTGGGTTTGTTGAGTAGGACAGCTACAAGGAAAAGGGTTAGAAAAAGAAATATAAAACAACAACTAAGAATTAAAATAAGATAAAACAACAACTAATAAACATAGGGGCATAAGGACAAAAGAAACAATGAGACCCATGTCACCAATGATAAGGCTGATATTAGTGAAAGAAAACACTAAGAAGCAAGGGGACTATGAGATCCTTCTTCCTCCAAGGGAGGGCTCTTGGACCCCCACAAGTAAGCTCTTCTTACAACTTTGAAAAAGGAAATGAAAATGGTGAAAGAATTATTTTCTAATCCACTCAAGGGGTGAGATGGATTTCCCAAAGAAATGATGCAAGTATACTCTTGGCAAGGATAGAAGATTCCTCAAGAGAATAGTGGCAGCATAACTTTTCTATGAAATTCCTTGAAAAATGAAGTGTATCCATGGCCTTTTTATAGCATTCCTTTGAGCTATTGTTCAACTAGTTTGTAGTGTGTAAAGAGGCTAATTAGGGAATTTCTAGGTCTTTGACCATCCATCCAGTCGAATCCAGTCTAGATTTGAGTGTCAAATCAACTTGGAAGCTGAACCAGAAGTGGGTGGGAGGCTGACCACTCTCATAAATGCCCTATTTCTAAAGTGCGCGGCTTTTTGATACAACAGTCGCGCATCATGCACATGTGTGCGAATCTTGCATTTTTGTTTCGCGCATGTGCGCGCACACCTAGTGTCTTCATAGCGCCCTTCAATTTTTCACTATTTTGTATAGTTTTTGACCCTTTGTGAATGCTTTTGTGTTAATTTAGGTCCATGGATGACTTCATAACTGTTTGACGATGCTGAATTCTTGTAACCATTTGCAGACAAAATTTCAATGATAACAGATGCCCCCTGATGGATGAGGTTAGGAGCATACGTATAGCCAAAATCCATCAATGTTTCTTCTACTGAGAATGTTGTTGTAAGAGAGAGAAATAGTAGGATTTTCCAAAGCTATTTGTTGGAGGGAAAAAGGAACCGGTAGAACCCAACCTTCCATGAGGTGTGTAAGCAATAAATTGTGTACAAACTAGGCAGGCATGCCCCATGCTCATGTCATGTAACTCAAAAAGAGGAATGAAGTGTTGATGTAGACAACTGCAATTCCCTTGGGGGTGGTCCTGATAAAGGCAGAAGACAATTCTGCAGAGGAACATACTCTGAATAGTAGGCAGTGATAGTTGTGAGACATATCATGGATTTTGTGGGCATTGATAGCCCAGCCAAGTTCATAAGTCTTCGGCAAGTAAAAGAACTAACTGCAATAGTCGCAAAGTAAGACCCATCGTAACATGAGAAAGTGTTGACGTCGAATGTTATGGGGATCAATGACAGTAGGGAGAAATTGTGGTTCTCCCTGTGCCATCTGAGATCTTTCATTGGATGGGTAATGAGAATCAAGATACTGTCGCCCTTCTGGAAAACTGTGCTGATGTCGAAAAAAAAAAGGGGGATGCGACTCCCAGAAGAAAATGGCTTCGTGAAATCTACTAGGTGAGGTTAGGAAGTGGAGGAGGTACATGGATGAAGTCAATATGTAGGAAGACTCAATACTTCCCTTGGTTGGAGTATATGTGAGATAAAAGTGGTTGCAACCGTTCAATGAGGTCGAGTGTCAGGGGGACAGCAAGACAAGGGATAAGTTGTGCCAGAGGTAGGACAAAGTGAATAAACTTAGAGGGAAGAGATAAGTGGCCTGTGGGGTACTCTGAAGATATGGATGATGTTGTCAAGGGTAAATGATAAGCAGTGCCCCAACCAAGGGTGACATGGGTTGCATTTTTCCAAAAAATGGAAGAAGGTCGCCAAAGGTGACGACAAAAAGGTAATGTAACTACTGGAAACAAAGGCGTTTGTACAATAAATAAAGAATAATTTTGGGATAAGTGTAAAAATACAGAAACAGGTGCCCCAATGTGATATGGTTTGCCCAGGTAGGGCACAATTTGCTCGGAGAACTAGTGGAGGGTGGGGGCCCCATGGGTGAGTTTCTGTATGAGGTAAGTGAAATGAAGGGAAATTTGCAGATGGGCAAACTGATTGTGGATGAAATGTAGGGTTCATGATACTGTGGAGGTGCAGTCCAAAAATAGAACTGTGAAGAGATAATCTAGGAGTCCATTGGGAAAGCTAGCAAAAAGAGGAGAAGGAGTATGTGGCTGATTCACGACATGATGTAAGACTATCAGGACTCCCATCCCTAAAGGGTTTTGAAAAACAACATGAGTTTCAAAAGCACAAAAGGGTGCTATGAATGTGACAACTCATGTGGGTAAGAGTGCTATCGAGTGATAGTACCAAAGATGCAAATGGAGGTGTTGGTACTACAGAGATAGAAATGGGGATCCTAGAGGAAAATGTCAGAGAGTGTGACTGGAAATGTAAGTGAAATTCATAGGGAATGACTACATGCCAGTGCTGAGTATATACCTGAAGAGGTTGTGTTGATGTATGATGACCAAGTACATGCACACATGAAAACCAAATACCCAACGTGAACAATATCTGAAGAGAATCGGATATATGAGCATGTATTTGATAATTTTGAATGTGTGCATGCATACCTGGTCAGGGTATGAAAAATGGCATCCTAGGGGCTCAAGATGAAAAGATGGATCAAGAAATGAACACTCGAAGCTCCTGGAATGGTGAGTGGAAGTTTGGCAAAAAGGCCTATATATGGTTGTAGGGCCCACATTGCCACCTCATTTGTACTTGTTGCTATAGTGATTGGATGAGAAGTATTTAGAGGAGATTTGGAGATTCTAGGAGGATGAGGCATCCGATCGAGGACCAATGAGATTCAAGTTAGTGGTCTGATCATCTTGCATAGAATTAGGGTTTCATTTTTTTGGCAGGGGCTGTACGGAGTGCCGTACAGAGGGTTTGATGAGTGTGGGCCCCACGTGCGTGGGTGATCTGGAAGTAGACACGCACATGTGCATGCCTACCCACCGGATAGGCACACATGGGGGTGCTGGTAAGGGGGTAAAGGGCATGCACTATGTGCGCGCCTGTCGGCTACACAACTATGCATGTGTGCATAGCTGTGTATTGGACAGGCATGCTCTAAAGCACACCTGTAAGTTGAGCAGGCGCACATGCATGCGCGCCTGAAGGATGGACAAGCACACCTGAGAGCGCACCTGTGTAGTGAACAGGCATGCATATGTATGTGCCTGTGTAGTGAACAGGGATGCACATGTGCGTGCCTATGGGTTAAACAGTCATGCCTTGGAGGCAAGGTTGACGGGTGTAAAACTTATCTTTTTTATGTTGTTGATGGTCCATTTGGATGAATTAGGAATGTTTTATGTGGTTGCAGGTGAGCATTGTGCACAATGCCGGTTGGTTGGTAAGAGCAGGATTGGTCCTAGCTGTGAGATGACGTGGCTATTGAGGAGCTAGGTGTACTTGCGAATTTTCTAGCTTGTGGGCTGCTGAAGTTCTTTGAGTGCCCATTAATACGGGCACAGGAGTATCTCTTGCAGTTCCTTATCCAGATGTGGAGTCCAGACCTGCATTGCTTCATAGTGCAGGGAGAGAATATTTCCTTCACTGTGGTGGATGATGTGTACTTTTTGACTGGGCTCCCGTTTCAAGGAATGCCCCTACCGACAGAGCCAGTGTTACCAAGGGATGTGCCACTAGTGACAGTTGGCCAGAGATATTGTTTGGGGCCTAACTTTATCTCCAACACTATCGTGAGAATTGGGGTGATGGATGCCCTAATGCATCGCTTCATAGCAGCGATGATTGTGAGATTTTATGGGTCTCTGGCAACACAGTGGATCAGTGGTGGCCAGCTGGTTGTGATGGAGAGAGTGTTGGCTGGTGAGCACTTCACCTGGGGGCTTACACTACATGCTAGGATGGTAGGGAAGCTGGACCACTATCATTCCACGGATACATGAGAGTTTTCCTTCAGGTCCATCCTAGTGGCCTCATTTCTGGAGAGGGTGCCTATGTTGCACCCGAGGATTTTATTGGGTGCGCCTGGGGCACGAGAGCCATGACTAAAGTAGTGGTTGATTTTTTTGCTTCACCATGGTGGTGGCGAGGGCAACCACTTATTTACTGCTGAGGTGGAGCAGGTGTGGCGACAGATGCCACAGGTGATATTGCAGTACCCCTATGCTGGGGTTGACTTCCGGGAGGATCCAGACATGATGCTACCTCCAGGGGAGGTGTTTGACCATTGAGGTATGTTGATGATGTTTATATATATGTTTTTTGTTTGAGATAGCATGACATATGTATATGATATAGATGTTGATACTATATGTTGCTTGTTTGTATGTGCATATGTGGCACCTCACGGGCACGAGGTGGAGTTGCAAAGAGTGTTATAACCCTAAATTGCACTATCCCTGCTTACCTGGCATCAGGCCTACTCATGCCTCTTCCTAGCCAAAGCCATGCTGAGTAATTCCTCAAAAAACCACTCAAAACAGGCAACCCGCGCCCTAACTTCTTACTGGGCGCGGGCATCCGCTTGCTGTCCTTATACTGCAAGCGGGTATCCGCGGGCTAACCCAAAACAGCCCGCGGGTACCTAACAAAGCAAAAAATCAGGAAAGTTTCCACCGGGACTCAAGGCTTTTTGTCAGTTAACTGGAACTCCAAGCCATGCATGGCTGAGAGTTCGCCAAGAACCCTAGCTCCTCCTAACCTATAAAAGGAGGGGTAGGGGTACTATTCAAGGGAGGAAAATCATAGCAAAGAAACTCTGCCAAATTGCCAAGCCAAGTTTGTCCCCAACCCTTTAGCTTTGCCTCAAGCTCTAGGAGAAACTCATGCAGCAGCAGTTGGAGGACAGAAAGAAGAGGAAGATCCCAGGATCAGGATCGTGGAACGGTGGCCAATCTCAGAAATCATCGTAAGTTGATTTGTATTGATTCTAATGAAAAAGATACTTTTCCCATCCCGAAATATATAAATCTCATCTATGTTATCTGATTTATGTTTTACATCTAACCCCCTAGTAGATCAGTAGCATGCATATATGTTTTTGTCTTGTTTGCAGGAAAAGCTTTGTGGAAGGAGCAGCAGCAAGGAGACAACAACTCAACGGAGGATCTACTTCGACCTTCAGTAAAAAAGGTTAGTTTATTCTTC
>JASDQU010243107.1:133281-147222 GCA_032191745.1 Picea mariana
TCCAGACCCACTACCATGGGAGATTTGGGCAAGGCCCATCGGATCCATGCAGCGGTGAACAACCACCAGGCAAAGAACCAGTCGACTGTTCTCAAGATGTCAGGTATCGTCGCTAACCAGACCCTTAGTATTTTGATAGATCTTGGTGCTATAGAGAGTTTTATTTCTGGGGCAGCGCTAAAGAGAATTAAGGTAAAGGCATTCGAACAGGATGAGTTTATCTTAATATAAATGGCTTCGAGAGCCAAATAAAAGGTTGGTGGGAAGGTTAGGGGTTGTAGCCTTAACCTGGGAGAGTTTTTCACTAGGGCCAACCTGTACGTCATGATATTAGGATCTTACAACGTCATGATTGGTATGGACTGGTTGGAATCGCATAAGGTGATACTCAACTGTAAGACGAAACGGTTGAGCTTAGTCGATGATAAGGGACAAATACATGTGATTGTAGTTTGGAACCGGGGATTTTCCCTGAGGTTCATCTCTTGCTTACAACTACAGAAGAGAATGTGCAAGGGATGTAAGCTTTATGTGATCCTTGTGTTAAATGAGAAGGGAGTAGCGGAAGGTCAAGAACACCTTCCGGTGGTGAGAGATTTTACGGACGTCCTCCCTGAGGAGTTACCTAGGATGCCTCTGGAGAGGGAATTGGAATTTACCTTAGACCTAAAACCAGAGACTCAACTGATAACAAGAACTCCTTATCAGTTGTCAACCTCGGAGTTACAAGAGTTAAAAATGAAACTGAAGGAGTTGTTGGACCTAGGACTTATACATCCAAGTGTGTCACTGTCGGGTGCGCCTGCCATTTTCATATGGAAGAAGGATGGGTCATGGAGACTCTACATTGACTATCGTTAATTGAACAAGGCAACGATCAAGAATCAGTATCTGTTGCCAAGTATTGATGATCTGTTTGATCAGATGAAAGGCGTGATGGTGTTTTCAAAGATCGACTTGAGATCAAGGTATCACCAATTACGGATCAAGGAGGATGAAGTCCCTAAGACCACCTTTAAGACGAGGTTTGGACATTATGAGTTTACTGTTCTACCATTTGGATTGGTGAACGCCCCAGGGGTACTTATGAGTTTGATGAATGAGGTGTTCCGCGAATACTTGGAAAATTTCGTCCAAGTATTCATTGACGATATTTTGATTTACTCTTGGACAATGGAGGAACATGACTAACACTTGCGCTTAGTACTACAATGTCTGCGAGAGAACAAATTGTATGGGAAATTGTTTAAATGCTTTTTTTATCAATCGAAGATTCACTACTTAGGGCATGTCATCTACGGCAAAGGTATCGTCGTGGATCCAGCAAAGGTCGAGGCTATCATGTAATGGCCTATGCCAATGAATGTCCCAGAAGTGCATAGCTTCATGGTTTTAGAAGGATACTCTCGATGGTTTGTCGAGGGTTTTTCTAAGATAGCAAATCTGATTATGAAATTGCAGAAGAAGAACAAGAAGTTTGTTTTGACCGAGAAATGTGCAGAAGCGTTTCGGAGGCTCAATGAGCTGTTGACAACGGCACCAATATTGAAGGTCCCTGACATGGACACGGACTTCTTAGTATGCATTGATGCATCCAAGAAAGGTTTAGGCGGAGTCTTGATGCAAGACGATCGAGTGATCGCTTACATCTCGAGGAAGTTGAGAAGGCATGAGGAGAACTATGCGACGCACGATTTGGAGTTGTTAGCCATTTTTTTATGCCTTGAGAGTTTGGAGACACTACCTTATTGGATGAAACTTTGAACTAAAATCGGACCACTATGGACTACAGCACATCTTTACACAAAGTGACTTGAACACGCGACAACAGCGTTGGTCGAAATTGCTTAGCGAGTACGATTTCGAGATTACTTACATAAAGGGAACAATGAACAAAGTGGTTGATGCATTGAGTCGAAGACCGTACATATTTTTGGTGATGCCTCTTCAGACGAATCTACATGAAAATATTCTAATTTTACAGTGTGACGATGATTGGTACAAATAGGTCAAGGATTTTATCGGACAAAACACAATGATGGTACCAAAATTTGAGGGATTTACTATGGACAATGACGTATTATTGAGATTTAAAAGTCAAATTTATGTATCACCCAACAACGAGTTGAAGAGTTTGATCCTAAACGAGCCTCATAGAGCAGTGTACATGGCTCATCCTAGAGTCACGAAGATGAGGTCAAATCTTAAACCCTTATTCTTCTGGAAAGGAATGAAAGTGGACATAGTCAACTACATGGCCAGATGTCTAGAATGTCAGTAGGAGAAAGATGAACATAGACATCCGACAGGATTACTACAACCACACGCATTCTTGAATCGAAATGGGAGGTCATTTCGATGGATTTCATTGTTGGATTGCCACTAACGGCAAGGAGACACGACTCAATTTTGTGGTAGTCGACACTCTGACAAAGAGTGCTCATTTTATTCCTGTGCGTACGACGTATTAGGCACCTGACATAGCTAGAGTTTTCATCAAAGAGATTGTGAGACTGTATGGCGTGCCTAAGAGGATTATATCCGATCAAGGATCAGTGTTTACTGGACGATTTTGGACTAGTTTCCAAGAGACCTTGGGAACTCAACTTAATTTTAGTACCATGTATCACCCGGAGACAGACGAGCAGACCGAACAAACAAACCAAATCTTGGAGGATATGTTGTGTATGTACATGATGGACCAACATAATCATTGGGAGGAATTCTTGCCACTGGTAGAGTTTGTGTACAACAACAGTGATCAAAGCACCATTAAGATGGCGCCTTTCAAGTTTTTTTACGAGCGACCGTGTCGAACGCCTTTGAGTTGGGATCAGCTTGAGGATAGGGTCCTGGTGGGACTGGAAGTGATCCAAGAAATGGAAGATCAAATGCAAACAATAATACAAAGGATCAAGGAAGCAAAGGATCAGCATAAGAGTTATGTCGATGCGCATCGTGTCGACCATAGTTACGAAGTTGGCGATCGAGTATTCTTGCGAGTGAAACCGCATAAGAGTTCGATTAAGTTTGGAAAGGGTGTTAAACTCTCTCCTAGGTTCATGGAACCTTTTTATATATTGGAAAGGAAGGGGCCCATGGCCTATCAACTAGCCTTGCTTGATTCTTTAAGGCGTATGCACGATGTTTTTCATGTATCTGTTTTGAGACATTATATTGGTGATCCTACACATGTTATTAACATGAGTTCTTTGCAGGTATCTGACGAGGGTGTGCTCACGGCTGAGCCAATTAGCATCCTACACCATCACATTCGACAGCTACGGTGTCAAACAGTAGATCAGGTCAAGGTCCAGTGGGACAATTATAGTCCACACTCGACGACCTAGGAGGGCGCATATGACATGCATCAGTAGTTTCCATTTTTGTTTGATAGATAGACTTATGATATTGTGATACATTTTATTTCAGCACCTATATACTGTGAAACTTTGGGACAAAGTTTAAACCAAGAGGGGGTGTATGTAACATCCTGCTCTTGCGCGCACTGAGTGAACTTATTCTTTGAGGACACTTTCTTGCAAGTGATCCGGATTATTATATTGTTGGTTGTTCGATTATGATTATGAGATATTATGGATATGATGATACGTTATTTTGTTGTATTTACATAGACAGGTGTTATTGACTGGGTTCTCCTGAGTGTACAGGACTTTGGACATTGAGGATGCAGAGGCATCAATGAAAACCCTTGGACTCTGGATCAAGACAGAGAGTGGACTATTAGGGTTTGAATGTTGTTGATATGACATATGTACATATGATTAGATGTTATGATGATTGATTATTATTGCTGACATGATTCGTTGATGGATGCAGGCTAACGATAGCTTGTTGACTAGACTCACATGTGGAGTAGAGGGGTCATGCAAGACAACTAGAGACATTGAGGGAGAGGTGTGGTAGCAGCCCTGCCACAGCCTACTATCACTCTCGTCATGGCTCGAGCTGTAGGTTAACGATTACCTAGTTCGAGAATACCCACAATGTCGAGAGGGTAGACTGTGACAGTTGCTCACGATGATTCTAAGGGGCACACAATAAGGTGGGGGTCTTATTCCTTAGAGGCCCTTAGTCTCCCACAAGATCACCTGGCAGAGTATTGACTCCAGTGTTTTGACATCTACCAAAGTCAGTTAAGAGGTGAGTGGCACCCTTGGAGCACATAGTGCATCCTGAAGGGCACGTCATGCAAGGTAAACAGAAAGAGGCGAGTGGCACCCTTGGAGCACGTAGTGTGTCCTAAAGGACACGTCGTGCAAGGAAAAAGGAAAGAGGCGAGTGGCACCCTTGGAGCAGGTAGTGCGAAGTGAAGGGCACATCACGATTTTAACGGGTAAGTGAATAAACCTAGTCGGCCTTAAAATGAATGATGTGATAAGTAAGGTTTAAAAACAATTTTCCCTAATAAAAAGAAATGTCGCCCAGCATAGTGAAATTAAAACCTAGGTCTAAGTAGAACATGTGGTCAAAAAAATAATAATAAATAAACATGTAACAAGAAGGGGGGTAAGAAATTCAAACTTATTTATTAAAGTCAAAATTATAATGGAGGATTAAATTTTAAAAAGGGGTAATGGTTATTTTTTTAATCTACACTTGCTAAATTAATTTTTAATTAAAAAAGAAAAAGGGTAAATGGTTGCTTTATCTACACTTGCTAAATTGATTTTTAGTTAAAAGGGAAAAAGGGGGAAACTTAAAAGTAATAGGAAACTTAAAGAAAAAATTGAATGTCTAACTTAGTAAGGAATCTTGCCTTTGGAACTTTCTAATTATGAACTCAACTAGGAATTAAGTGAGGCGTAAGTCATTTAAGAAGTGTAAGGGAATTTTGGGACACCGAGGAGTGTTTTTTGGAATGTTCTTAGGTGGATGAGGGAAATAGGAATATTTAATTAATTAATAAAATTGATTTTTTGGTGCAACTAGGGGATCGGGTGACATGTGTACGAGGGAGGTTTTTCGAAATTAATTAACTGAAAAAGGAATTTAATGAGAATTTGGGAAACTAATTACTTAAAAACTCTATAAAAAGGATGGAGGAGGAGGAGTATAGATCTGATCTTTTTGCGTAATGTTACGCTGCTGAAATTTTACTTTGATTGAAATTTCTCTTGTGGGAGTTGGAATACCCAGCTTGGGTAATGAGTGGTAGATCGACCTTGCGAGGCAAGTTGGGTGCTAGCATTCTCTAGTATTGTGTGTGTGGACCCTATGCGACTCGAGGGGCTCAATGGGAAGAACAGTACCCCTAGCATTGGTTGGGGGGTATCAGTGAGGTCACATCGATTGGTAAACTGGAGCTGGATGAAGAACGTGCGGGACAACGACTCAGAGCTTTCACATTTCGCTACAGTACGCATGTGTATATTTGTATTGAATGGTAGTTTAATTATTTTTCCTACGCCTTCAGTAATGTACTTCTATTGTGTTAAAGATTATTTTTTATTCAACGTAACACTATCCAGAGATTTCATTTTTATCTTCCAGCATTTGTCTTGATGAGCCTAGCGTTTTGATTAGAGAACTCAAATTCATTCCAACCTTATGCTCGCTATTTTTTTTGAATTCATTCCCATGGTGAACCCAAACTCTGATTGCAAAGACTTATGTACGTTGTTTTTATTGATTTAATACGAAGAAAAATTGTGTTTTTATCTTATGTCCCTTATCCCTTTAGTTATTAGTCTGTGCCTGAGCAGTCGGCCAGCAGCCAAATCAACGGTCGTCACTCCGGTGTTTAAAGGCTTATAGATTCAAATGCCCTGCTTTCTTGTGCATGGATAATAAGTGAAGGATAAATTTTTCCCAGTTATCTAGCCCTTAATTATCTCTGTGTTTTTCTCTTATGATTAATCCCTGATCTTTGTGCCTTCTTGTGAATGAGTATCTCTGCGTTTTGATTGCTTAAACTCTGAAAACCTCTGTGTTTCCTTGAAGGATTATCTTTGCATTTCTTTTGATTGATTACCTTTGCATTTCCTTGAAAGATTATCTCTACATTTGTTTTGAATGATTACCTCTGCATTTCCATGAATGATCAACTCTGCGTTCTTTGGAATGTTTAAACTCTGCATTTGAGTGATTAATCTTTGAAGGATTAATCTCTGAAGAAATCATTTTTGCCAAATCGTTTTTACCCAAATTTGTTTTACCCAGAATCATTTTGAAGGATTATTGCATTTGTTTGGATCCCATTCTTGAACTCGAATCATTTTACCCATAATCGTTTGTATGAAGGATTATTGCATGTGTTCAAATCCCTTTCTTGAGCTCGATTCATTTTCACCCCATTTTTACTTAGCGTTTTTGCATTTGAAGGACAACGAATCTAGATGGCGATTCACTAATTGTTGACAGTAATTAATAATGGACAGCATTATCATAGGTTGTGTACGACAACGATTGTTTTATGCTATGTATACGTCCAATACATATGCGTCCAATGCATATGTTGTGTATGCGTCCAATACTTATGCTATGTATGACAACGATTTAATATATTGACTGCATTTTAATATATATTGACTGCTATTTTAATATATATTGACTGCAAAATTACCTAGCTTGACACAATGGCTTCACCCTGCTTTTTATCTGATTGCATTTGAATAGCATTCGATTGAATGGCATTGAGTAGCATTTTATTTTACTACTGCAATTTGGTTTGCAATTGAATGGAAGTTGATTGAATAGCATATGAGTTGTGATATGATTGTGTTGACAGCGAATAGTAACGGACAAAATCATTATTATACACAACGATATCTCATTGCACACCAATATGTTTGCTGACAGTAACATTTGTAATAGATAGCATTATGTTTGTGTTACATCGATCCATTTTTCTTATCATTTTAATTCCACTTTTAATATGTATTTTACACAGCGATTTTCTTGGGCAGCGATCCATTTTTCTTAGCATTTTAAATTCACCTTTCAAATGTATTTTACATAGTGAATTGTTGGGCAGCGATCCATTTTTCTTAGAGTTTCAATTTCACCTTAAACGTACTTTACACATCGATTTGTTGGGCAGAGATCCAAATTTTGAGAGTTTCAATTTCGCCTTTATCGTTTTTACACATCATTTTAGTTTTGGTTTTATTGATCCTTTAGTTATGAATTTATATGCAATGATTTTGTATATGGCAGCGATTTGTAGGCTGTGTATTTATATGACCGCGATTTTGTATATGGAAACATTTTTTGTATATGGAAGCGATTTTGTATGTTGTGTATTTATATGACAATGATTTTTTGACCGCATTATCATGTATTTATTAGACGGCTATAGACAGTGATACTATTTAATAGACCCCAAGCGAATATTTAATAGATAGCTAATTATTGTGGGACAGCAATGCCATTGTTAGGCAGCTACTTTATTAATATATAGCAATTGGTTAGATAGTATTTTAGTTAGATAGCATTGCTAGAGAGTGAATCATTGTTAAATAGTGATCTCAGTTTTTAAAAGATATGGTTTCATTGGTGGTAGTGATCCTTACTACTTTTAGATTAATTGTTCATTTACACGTCTCACATCTCATTCTTTTAACTTATGCCACAATAGAATAAATGTTGCTATGGTAATAGATTAATGCTTAATTGTTTGTTAATAGATTACTTGATTAATTGCAATGATAATAATTCACTCATCCACACTTAGACATAATGATTAATAGTCAATGGTTTATGGTCTATTGGCAAAATAGTCTAATAGCTTGCGCAAGATTAATGGTTGAGGGTTATTAAGTTTTTAGCTAAACAATTAATATTTTAACAGTTAATTGGTAACTATGCGCCTTGTGCCTTAAGTCGATTGTAAATGGGGGTTGGTCTTAGTTGTTACACCACACATGTTTACCTTGTAGGAAACAAGAAACCCTTCGGTTAGTTGCGCATTTTAATTTTGAATGATGTCACCTTGCGTCTTCTTGACTTGTTGATTGGGTGCTTGGGTATTTTCTTCGTGTATTTATTGATAGATAAATCGGTCTCCCAGAGCGAGGGATTTATCTTGGTTTAAAGGTTTAGATATATTATGTTGCGCCATGGTTACTGTCACGCCTATCACCTTATGACGGCATGATTCTTGATGAGGGGATCATTGTGTGCCTTGATGGATAGATGTGAATGATGACCTGGTCAGAGTCTTGTGCTTCCCGATGTGGGCGTTTGTTCATTGTAATTGATTTCTGTACTTGGTTGAAACACCTTAATGTGTTTGGTTTTGCGCGTCGTAGAGGTTTCTAGTTACCAGTCATCGAATTCGTTATGTCGGGTTGTTGATGTTGTCCTTTAGCTTGTAGGCGTTGTCTTTCTTGTGTCGAGTAGGTAGTCATTTTTATCAGTATATTGATTATCGCATGTTTCGTCCAGTTGCATGATGTGCTAGTGTGTTGTGTCGTTATTTTCTGTTGATTGATCTACATGCGTTGTTTTCATCATCAAGTTGTGTTGTTTAGCTGTTGTCGTTGTTGCCTTCCTACTTCAAACAAAAAAAAAATTGCACTTGCTTGCGTCGCTTGTAGTCGTAACAAACGGGGTCATAATGAATGGGGTCATAACGAACGGGGTCATAACGAACAGTGACATGTTTCTTTCTTTTTAGTCAACTAGATCTTCAAGTCTTATTATATTTCCTTAGCTTCTTCAAGTTGAGTCTTTAGACTGATGATTATTTCTTCTTTCTCATCCAACACTTCATATTTATGGATTTTGTCATATGCCTTCAACTCGTTCATTTCTTTTGTTAGATCAACAACTTTAGTCTTTAATATATTGATCTCTTATTCTTCATCTTTTAGTTGAATCTTTTGTTCTTGATCTTAATGATTGTTAGATTTATCTAACTATTGTAGTAGAAACATATATTTCTTTTGAAGTTTCTCCAACTCTTCTAGAGTGCACATAATTGTTTATTAGATATTGTCAAGCGCCTCCACAGGAACTTCAATATATATACCATTTCCTGGTTCCATACGAATCTCTTCTAATGCAGCTATAACATCAGTCTTAAGATTCAATATTTTTTCTTCAATGATTACTGAGGTATGCATCAATTCCTTGATGGAGTTATCTTCTTCATTGATAACTAGGGATTGCATCAATTCCTTGTTTGAGTTTTCTTCTTTATTGATGGCTGGGAATTGCATCAATTCTTTGTTTGAGTTGTCTCCTTTATTGATGACGGTGGATTGCATCAATTCCTTGATGGTATCATCTACGTTTTATGTGTTTGGTACTTTAATCTGATAACAAGTCTCTAGTTGGAGCCATAATACTTTAGCAGAGGTGAAATGCCCTATATTTTATTTGATTCAATTTGAAAACCCATTATGGATTGTTTTTAATGCCATTGAATTGTTTATCTTTGCTTCTTTTGCAATTTTAGATTTCTTCATTGAGGTAGTTAAGTACCAAGGCTTACTTACTACTGAGTCCCAAACTCCAAATCCTCTTGACTTTAGATACATTTTCATTATTTCCCTCCATGAAGAGTAGTCTGTTCCATCAAAAAAAAGGAGCTTCATTTGTGGAGAGAGCCATGTGTTCATACATTTGTGTGTTTAGTAGGATCTTCCTTCCAGTGATTAGATTGTTTTTCCTTTAAGAGACCTTGCTCTGATACCAATTGTTGAAACACACACTGACACTGAGAGGGGGGTATGAATCAATGTCTGGAACTTTTGGCTAATTTTCACACTTTCATAGCTTAACTAAATTAACTGAATAATATATATGCAGTTCAATTAATTATTCATAAACATGTATAACACAAACTGTATGAAGTAGATAAAATATCATTTTTTTATTTATTTAACTTGAATGAGTACATATAAAATCAATCCTTTAATATCTTCAACTTAAACTAAATATGAGAGATCCAACTCTCTGATACAAGACCCGGCTTGTACTTCTCAGATCCAACTCAGAAATGAGGAATCCAACCCTCATAACAACACCCATCTTGTTGATCTCAAATCCAACTAAGATGTGAGGAATCAAATCCTCGTGACAAGACTCAGCTTGTAAACAAGGAAAAACCTGATAGAATCAAATTTCATTCAATCCATTATACACACACACACACACACACCAAGACATGCTCTTCCCTTCATATTCCTTTACTTATATAGTCCTCCAAAAGGTGCCACTTTGAAACAATGTGTCCTTTTGGAATGAAACATTGCACCCATCATTTAATTAACACAAATGGTTACCTTTATTAATTAATTTTAGTACACCAATTTAGACAATGATTTTCATATGAATATTCTAGAGTGATGAAAAATAATTTTAAAATTCTACGACATGGGTGTTTTGCAGAACATGCCTAATTAGGCAACATGGAATAAATTCCCCCAGAAAGTGTGTGAGGTGGCTGGTACAGGTGGTTCTTTGAAGTCACTTGCCCATATTTTCCTTTCGTCGTCGGATGCCAGATTGACTTCAATACATATTACCTTTTTGTGAATGTCTAAATCGACCTCCACATATCTCCTTTTTTGGTGATTATTTAAACTCAACTTGTAAACATTTTACTTGATGGTTATATTAAAATCGGTTTCCTCTCGGTTGCTAGTCACTAAAGATTTGACTTGGTCTCACCCTTTTTTGTATTTGCTTCCTCATTCGACCAACAAACATATTTTTGGTCAACTCAACTGGGAGAAATTTCGACTTGAGTATTTCAATTCTAGTCTACCCAAACTGCTTTAGCCTCGACCAGATTTGTATTTAAGTTTGCTTTGACTTCAACCTTTAGGTTACTTCTCTCTTAGACCGAATCAACTTGGAAGAAAACCGACTTGAGAAATTCGACTTTGGTCATCTCGACTTACTTTGGCTGACTTGTATTTCCCGACTCAATTTTCCTTCGACTTCGACCTTCAATTGGTCGACTTGTCTTCGACTCATCTTGAAATCAATCGACTTGTCTTCTCCAACTTTCGTCAATCTGCAGACTTGTGGTCAGTTGACTTGTCTTCGACTCGTCTTGCATTCGATCGAATTCTAGCTAATCAACCTTATTTTTGGTTGAATCAACTCGATGGTGTCAATACTTCTTCACCAAACATCCACCATTGACATTTTGTCTCATCTCTAAACTCTTCTTCAATTGAGATTTTCTAAATCACTTTTAATGAACCATGTCTTATTAACTTCTTTATTTGTGATTTGTATGGATCCATATTGGATTATCCATTTTCCCTTTTCATCTGGATAGTTTCTTCACAGTTTCTTCTTTTGTGCATGGATGTTAATAACACAATCTCAACCTTATACAATATAGGATGAGTGTATCAAGCGTATACAATATATTAGTCAATATAATATTTTTACGGATATTCACGTCACCTTCATAACATTATGTCCAATATTGACAATGCTTGACATTCAAGTCACCTTCATAACATTATGTCCAATANCCAACCTTCGTAACATTATGTCCAATATTGGCAATGCATGACATTCAAGTCACCTTCATAAAAATATGTCCAATATTGGCCATGCTTCTCAAACCAATCAATCAATGATACTTCACCTATTTATCAAGGTTGACATCAATGACAACCAAATTTCTAACAATCTCCCCCTTTGTTATTGATGGCAACCTCAGTAAAACAATCATACTTCCCTTGTGAAATGTATTATGTATTTTGAGTCCTTTGAGATGACTTTGTTTTACTCTTTATCTCTCCCCCTTTGACAACAATGACAAAGGGAATATTTCTCTTCTCCCCCTGAGATGATGCTCCCCATGAGGTGATGCTCCCCCTGTCTTTGTCCCATTTTTTTTGGACTTTGTTTTTATTGTTTATCTCTCCTCTTTTAAAATCAATGACAAAGGAAAGAAAAATTTTACTGCTTTTCTCCCCCTATGAATGTTCCAATTGTTATCTCAATCTCTTGGGATTTCTGTGTTCAAATAGGGTTTTACTATCTTCTCCTTTGTCATAACGAACAAGGGTGTGAAGCTTACTGATCTTCTTGATATATTTCTTCTTCTTCTTGATATTCTTTATTTCTTTGATTCCAAGAGATCTTTATTGTTCTTTCATATCATTAATAACTTTGTTTTGTTCATACTTTGTTTTTATATATTTTGAACTATTTTTGTTGCTTTCTTCTTTAGATATTATTTGTTTTATTCATCAGATTATTCTACAAACTAATTTGTTTTTTAGAGTTCATCGTCATCACCATTGTTTTGTACACCATAATCTTCGTCATCTTCTTCTTTAGAAATTCTTCTACCTTGAACTTGTTCCTCTTCATATGCAAAGCTCTGAATTTCACATTTCTTATTAGGAGTTTCATCCATAAGTTTATTGCTATCAATGTCTTCATTTTTAGGTGCAATATATTCATCATATTTCATGCTTTGTGCTTCAAATTTTCTTATCCATATCTTTCCATAAGGCACTTTGTTTGATGAAATTTTATTTTCTACATTTATCCTTTGAGATTTATCCTCTCTTCTTTTCTTCCAAAGTTCATTATATTTCCTTCCTTACTTGTATGGATTATTTTTCATGGGTTGTATTCTTGATTTCCTACAGTCTTGGGTTTTTTTCCCAAACTTATCACAGTTGTAGCATCTCATGGTATGACAAAACTTTGTTATGTGCCCAACAAAATTGTATTTCTGACATCGCCTTAAGTTATTGGACCTTCCTAAATTTTTATTTTGAGGACTCTTGCATTCCAATGCTTTGTGACCAAAGTTTTTACAAGAAAAACAATAACCATTGAAGGTGTTTCCATACTTGAGTCTATTGTGACATGAAAAATCTGCATTTTATATGTTTCTTGTTTTTTACTTTTATAGCTTCCACCTTTAAGAAAGTTCATGGTTTGTATTTTGTTTGTGATTTCACTTTTTCCTTTTGAGGAGGATAATCCTTTCTCATGTTTGTGAATGGTGTTCCACTTTCCACCTTATTCTTTCTTATTGTACCCAAAACCAATTTTGTCATCGATTGGTCTTTGAATTTTCCAAATCTTATCTAGGATAGCTTAGTTGTTCTGGAATTTGACAGTTTCTTTTGTCTTTTCATTCTTCTTTTTCAAGTTGATAACTTCCAATTCCAACATGTGACATGTTTCTTCCTTTTTAGTCAACTATAACTTCAAGTCTTCTTTTATTTCCTTAGCTTCTTCAAGTTGAGTCTTTAGACTAATGACTATTTCCTCTATCTCATCCAAGACTTCTGTGCATTTATTGGTTTTGTCATATGTATTCAACTCTCCTATTTCTTTTGTTAGATCAACAACTTCAGTCTTCAATCTTTTGATTTCTTCTTTCTTTTCTAGCTGAATCCTTTTGAGGTTGATGACTTTCAATTCCAACGTGTGGTATGATTCTTCCCTTTTATTCAACTGGCTCTTCAGGGTTTCTTCACTTTCCTTAGCTTCTTCAATTTGAGTCTTTAGACTGTTGAACATTTTTTTTGTTTCCTTTAATTCTTCCGGGCATTTATTGAGTTTGTCATATGCCTTCAAATCATTCATTTATTTTGTTAGATCAACAACTTCAATCTTTAATCTATTCATCTCTTCTTATTCTTTTTCTAGCTGAATATTTTGTTCTTGCTTTTCATGGTTGTTAGATTGATCTAACTATTGTAGTAGCAACATATCTTTATTTTGAAGTTTCTCCAACTCTTCTAGAGTGCACATAGTTTTATATTCTGTTGATACTGAGAGGGGGGTGAATCAGTGTCAAGTAAAATTTAAAACCTTTTTCAACTTATACTTAAACCATTCAATTATATCCAATGAGCAATGAACAATAGTATAACATTTACACCAATACACCATGCACAATATATGAGAAATAATCAATAGTTATTGTTCAAGGGAAGTAATGACTTCCAAAGGTAGCTACAGCTTCCAAATGTAAAG
>JASDQU010243108.1:27887-41265 GCA_032191745.1 Picea mariana
AGAGTGACTGGACGAGAGATTTGAGGAGAGATTTGGAGATTCTGGGAGATCAAGCTAGCCAATTTATGGTCAGCGAGTTTCAGGTTAGCGGTCGCATCCTCCTTCACAGTTTCTAGGATTTGTTTTTTGGGCAGGGGTTGTACGAATGATCATATAGGGGATTTTGTGAGTGTGGGCCCCCTAGTGCGCGGGCGATTGAAAAATTTGCACACATGAGTGCACGTCTGTAATTGAGAGAGACACACACGGGGGTGCTCGAAGGAGAAGAACAAGCGCACAGGTAATGCGCACCTGTTCGGAGCACTGAAGTGCATGCATGCGCGGCTATGTTCCTGACAGTTGCGCATGTGTGCGCAACTGTGTAGTGAACATGCGCGCTACGATGTGAGTTTGTATGTGTGACAGGGGTGCATGGGTGCACCCCTATATGGCCAACAGTAGAACATGAGTGCGCGACTATGGGATGAACAGGAGCGCATAGGTGTACGCCTGTGGGAAAAAATGTCGCACCTTTGAGGAAAAGCAAATGGGTGTAAAAATTTATCTTTTGTGGAGATTTTGATATTTTTATTGGTTGTGATGGCTGATCAAATACTGTATATGTGGATGCAAGTGACCATTTGGATAATGGATTGGTCACGCTTGAGGGAGGAAATGAGGGATGAAGAGCCGGTGGTCCGAGATACTTTGGTAGCTTGTGGGTTGTTGAAGTTTTTTGAGTGTTCATTAGTGCAGACACAAGAGTACTTATTGTAGTTCCTGATTTCGATGTGGAGTCTGGATCTTCATTGCTTCATGGTGTGGGGTGAGCAACTAGCCTTCACTATGGTGAAGGATGTATATTTTCTAATGGGGCTCCCTTTTTGGGGCACCCCGTTACCGGCGGAGCCCGTGTTACCCAGGGATGGACAGTTGGTTGTATTAGCCCGGAGGTATTGTTTGGGGGAGAAATTTATGTCAGGTTTCGTGGTGAGTATTGGGTAGATGTATGCCCTTGTGCATCGTTGCATGGTAGAAATGATCATGAGAGTCTATGGGTCTCTCGCGACTTAGCAGATCAATGGGGGTCATCTAAGGGTTATGCAGAGGGCATTGGTGGGTGAGCATTTTTCCTGGGGGTTGATGCTCCACGCCAAGATGGTAGGGCAGATTGACAGGTGTCTAGCTGTTGACTCGGGGAATTTTTCCTTTGGTTCCATATTGGTAGTGTGGTTCTTGGAGAGGGTGCCTATGTTGCACCCTAGAGTGCTTCTGGGTGCACCTAGTGTGCGCGAGCCATGACTGAGGTGGTGGGCGATGATCTTGGTTCATCACGGTGGTGGGGAGGGTGGCCACTATTTCACGATCAAGGTTGCATAGGTGTGGCGTCAGGTGCCACAGATCATACTTCGATATCCTTATTTTGGGGTGGATTTCTGGGATGATCCAGATATGGTGCTACCCCCGGGAGAGGTGTTTGACCACAGAGGTATGATGTTATATTTGATGTTTTGATATGTTAGATAGCATAGCATATATTTTATGTATGGATGGATGTTGATGCTATCATTTGTTTGTGGTGTGTGCAGATGTGGGGCCTTGTGAGTGCGAGGTGGAGTTGATCAAGGCATCGACTCGTCAGGGGCCGGTGAGACCACTGCGGGGAGAGTCGCAGGCAGGGGAGAGACGATGACGCGAGGATGTTGGGGCGAGGCCCGTTGATGATGAGAGAGTGTCCAAAAGACATCGCTATGATGACCTTGGTGTAGGGCCATCACATGCTCCTCCGGCTGGGGTCGGGGGAGAGTTTAAGGATTTTTGTCGCCAATTAGAGGCAATGCTTCAGGGAGTGCCTGAGGGCATGTGGGTGCGCATACAGGATGAGGGGGTCCTAGAGTAGTGTATTGGTCTTCTAGCAAAGTCACGGAGTCTGATCCGCAGAGTAGTTGTAGTGGGAGAAGCTATGACTGGGCAGTTTCCCCTAGGGCCTGAGGGACCGATTGCTGGTGGGGTACCTCCGCCAGAGGGAGGACTGGGTGGTGGTGCACTGAAGGCACCATGAGTGTCTTGTTATATGGTTTTTGTATTTATAGAGGCTTGTGAGACGATTTTATATATGGTGCAGTGACACCAGTTTTGTATTTATAGGAGTGAGATGGTCACTTACCTACGGATGTTTGTACTTTGATGTATTATATTTTTTGTTGTAAACATTGATGGCACACTGACCGATATATATATGGATATACATTTTGGGATCTTTGTGATGTTCACATGTGTTTGATGTTTTTTATTGCTTTTGATGATGTCTAATCTATATGCTATGATAGAATTTTGATGAGTTATGTATGTGTAATGGTAACTTGATGGGATAAATGGCAATCTAATACTAGGTTAGCCATATTATATGCTATCTGATTGTATTGTCATGGAATATGTGTGAATGTGATTGAATCAAAATGTCGAGATAAAATTCTAACTTGCAGGTATTTGCAGAAAAGGCATGGGTCACGTACACGGTACACATTCTTGAGCTGGAGGACGACAAGCTGGGAATCTAGTAAGATGCTAAGTTGATGGATATGGTGGCGATTGGCCTCGGCAAGGAGGCCAATGACAATTGTGTATTTTTCTTGGTTGTTGGTAGTTGAGCCCAGGCATATGTTGTTGGACTAGAGGAGTTCATGCGAGGGGGTATGGAGGGCCCAAGTGGCCGAAGCGAGATTTTGTGTCCAACAACTAGCTCTATCGGCGTAACCGATGTGGGAGGCCGATGGAGGAGGCATCTGTCAATAACACCAATGATGGATTAGACACATGATACGGAGAATAAATAAGACTAAAAACTCTACAAAAAGAAAAATCCTAGTGTAGCATGGCTATGCTTAGGCATAAAATTTCTTTAAGTACAACCCGTTGACGGGTTCCTTGAGGGGGTGGCCTTCGGGGGAGGCCAGGATGTATGCATATTTAGTGAGTAAATGTTATTTGATATAAGGTCCATGCCATAATGATTCGAACTTGCCATGGATGAAGGTATCGTGAGCGTTATCGTAAGCAAGAATGAGGTCACCTTCGTTGAATGACCGAAGGTTGACATGGTAATCAAAGGTGGCCTTTGACTGTTTTTTAGTTGCCTCATTGTTCTGTAATGAAGATTGATGATCTTCATCCAGGGACTCTAAGTTCAGCAAACATTGTTCTATCAGAGCAGTGTTGGGTAATAGCTCAATAACGGTGTGTAATGTGGGGATCTCGCATTCGATAGGGAGAGTGGCCTTGACCCCATGGACTAGATGAAATGGTGTGAAACCAGTGCCAGTTTTAAATGTCGTGCGATAAGCCCACAGTGTGGAAAAAAACATAAGGTGCCAATTGGTCTTATGTTTGTTTACCGTGTGCTACAACATGGTTTTGAGGACCTTGTTGACCACCTCTACCCATCCATTGGACTGAGGGTAGTATGGAGAGGTGAACTCATGTGATAATCCTAACTTGGAGGAGAGTTCGATGAAAATCTCATTCTCAAAGTGTTTCCTGTGATCGGAGATTAATTGTAGGGGGACTCCAAAGTCAGAGATGACGTGGTTAAAGAAAAAATGCGCTGCAGTGTCAGCGGTGTTGTTAAAAGTGGGCATGGATTTATCCCATTTGGTAAAATAATATACTGTGACAACGATGTATTTGTGTCCATTGCTAGATGGAGGGTTGCAAGTCATAAAGTCTATGCCCCATTTGCAAAAGGGGCCTGCAGTAATGACTGGGTGTAGAAGAGTGGGTGGTGCTCTTGCTTTGTTGGCATATAGCTGACATTTGTCACATCGTTTCACGACGTGGATGTAGTCATGAAACAATGTGGGCCAAAAATATCCTGCTCGAATGATTTTCTGGGCAATAGACATCCCTGAGAGGTGGCCACCGCATGCACCATTGTGGTAGTCATTCAAGACTCTATTGGCTTTGTCAATGGTCAAACATCTATGAAGTATGGTTTCAATCCCTCGCTAATATAAGATATCACTGATAAGGAGGTATCGGGGGGCCTGGTGTCGAATACGTCGACGATCATCCATGGATAGGTGGTTTTTGAACTTCTGTGTTCAGAGGTAGACGAGTCGATTGTCATACCAAGGATCATTCAATGGGAACTAAAAGAGATATTCATCAGGGAAGTCGGTATTGACAGGGATACTGGTAGTATCGAAAGGAAATGTCGTAATGAGTTTGGCAAGTACGAGGGATTTCTTTCTCTTAGGTGTTGAAAATTCGAGGTCGTATTCCCGAAGGATGATGATCCATCGGGAAAATTTTCCATTAATTTGTTGGTGACTGAGAAAGTATTGGATTGGGTTGGAATCGGCTATGACGTTGGTAGTTCAAAGCAGGATGTAATGGCGCAGTTTCTGGATTGCGAGGACAATTGCAAGGGAAATTTTCTCTTCGTGATTGTATTTAAAGGGTGGCCCTGAAAGGTTTTTACTAACATAATAGATAACATGCTCCCGGTCGTCATCCCCTAATTGGATGAGAACTCCTACTACAGATACAACTGAGGCCGATAAGTAGAGGATATAGTCGTGGTCATAGTTGGGTGGACTAATCAATGGGGCATTGGAGAGGGCCGCTTTGAGATCATCAAAAGCGTTTTGGGAGTGTTCATCCCATTGGAATGGGATATCATGATGTAAATGGCAAAGGAAACCATGTGCCCGAGTGGCGTAATCGGCGACAAAGAAACGTAAAAAGTTATCTTTTCTTTGTAGGCTTTGCAGTTGGTGTAAGTTCCACGGTGGGAGAATTTTCGTGATGGCTTGGACCTTGAGGGGGTCGACTGTGATTCCATGTTGGGAGATGATGAACCCAAGGAGGCTTCCAATGGTGATGTAGAATACGCACTTGAGGAGATTCAAGCGGATATTGTACTGAAAAGACACCTGTGAAATACAATGCTTAAGTCAGTCAGGTGTTGAGTGCATTTCTTGGATCGAGCGGTGAGATCGTCCAAGTAGGTGAGAATGATCTGAGACATATCATGAAAGATGTATGTCATGGCGCGTTGGAAAGTGGCTCCAGCATTCTTGAGGCTGAAAGGCATGACGCGATATGCAAAGGTACCCCAAGGGGTAGTGAATGCAATTTTGTATTGATCGGTTGGGTGGATATGAATTTGGTTGTAGCCAGAGAAGCCGTCCATGAAGGACATAGCCTCATGGCCGACAAAATCATTGATAATTTGGTCAATGAAGGGTGTTAGAAAATTGTCTTTGGGACAAGTGTGATTGGGATCTCGAAAATCTGTACAGACATGGATAGTTCCCTACTTTTTGTTAACAGGGACGGGGTTGGAGAGCCATGACATATATGCGATGGGGTATATGAACCCTGCAGTGTGTAATTTGTCAATTTCGTCTTTGATGGCCACTACTTTGGATGGGTGTAATGGACATTTTTTTTTTCATACAGGGATAATATCAGGCCATGTGTCTATACGATATTCGAAAATAGAGAGATCAAGGTCAGGCATGTATGTGTATGACCAGGAAAAATTGTCCCAGTATTCCTAGAAGAGAGCTTTGTAAGCGATGAGTTCTTCAGAGGAGCATGCGGCGTCGATGGTGATTTCCTCTATGATGCCAAGTTTGATGGAAATATCAATTTTGACAGTGGGGGAAATGTTGGCCATATTACCTTCCTCGAAAGCGTCGGGGGTAGGGATAGGGTGATTAAACCAGTCTATATTCCATGATGGGATAAAATATTTGGATTCGATTGCGTATATGGAGTTTTGGATAAGAGGCGCATAGGCATATTGTGAGAAAAAGAGCGCTCGGTGATGGAGCGGATCCCATGAGCAATCGAGGGTAGTTAATTCCTTGAGGATGTCTTCGTCACAGTGGAACTGTTGAGAATATAGTGGATCTGGGGGAACAACATTGGTGACGGTCATTGCGTATTTGTCTTCGGGTGGTGAAGAGGTAGGTAGGGTGATGCAAGGGGGTTACAATGGTTCGCTCGACATGAACCAAATATCAAGATACTATGGGTTGAACATGGTAGTCAGCCGTAGAATTTCTGTGGGGAAATGAATTGGAGAATTGGGGGGATTTGGGGGCAAATCCTCATATAAATCATCCAGGAACCATGGGGGAGTGCCTCAGGTTTAGGCGAGAAGATATGAACCAGATCAAGTGATGGGGTAGGGGTACACACTAGTTCTACTGGAGGGGGGGTTGTAGGGTTTTGAATAAGGGCCATTTGGTGACACTTGTATTCAATGATCATAGGACATTGATATGTGAAATGATCAAGTGATTCGTATAGAGAGAAAGGACATCTCATACGTTCATTGATCAAGGTCGTGACATAGTGGGTGTCAACGACATGTGTGTGAGATGATGTGGGTGGAGGAGGTTCTTGCTGGAAGCTCTGGCGAATGGCCGTTAGAGTTTTCTGAAATTGAGGTAACGTCAGGCAATGGTGGGTGTAATGGCCATACTCAGAACAGATGGCACATGCGAATTTGGTTCGCAACCCTTTGCTACCTATGTTAGTGGGCGCAGTGGTAGCATTGGAGGAGGTGAAGGGTGGCATCGGTGCCCGTGGGAGTTGAATTAAATTGCGTAGCTCGGGGAGAGACAGGAACTTATTGGTGGGGTGTCCATCTTTCTCGCATAGTGCACAAGGAGGCTAAACTCATGGTGGGGGTGAAGTGGCAGGCTCTTTCTTCTTTCATCTTCCCCTAGCTGTAGCAGGGGTGCTAATGAGTACGGGTGTGGGTGGGATGGTGGGGGTAAGTATTGGAATTTGCATCGGGATTCCTTCTGTTGGGGGAGGGAGGGATGGTTGAGGGACCATCTCAGGAAGATGTAGATACCATACTGGGATTTCTAGCACCATAGGTAAGGGTAAGCATTGCAGCTACTTGGAAAGCTTTGACGCCCGGTGCGGGGTAAAAGAAGGGGATTTGGGTGATGGCTTGGGGAACTGTCTCCCAAACCAGAATGTGGCCCTAGGGGAGGGTATAGTCAGGAACTGGGGTAACTGGGGAGTTCGTAAGGGATTCCTGAGGAAGGAGCTCTACAACTAGTGGGACGTCAGATAGTAATGAAGCCTCTGTGGGAGGAAGGGTATCTCCAATTTTTGTTCCATTGGATGAGATGACACATACTTGTGCTGAGGGATGGATGAGCAGAGGTGCTCCATGGTATGTCCCTAGCAAGGATGGGTCCTTAAAAATTCTGGGACCCATTTCGAATTTCGATGAGTGGGTATGCCTAGGGATTAATGTGAACGAGAGGTAAGATGTTATCAATGTTGGAGGAAGGATTGGGATCGTAATGTGACACTTGGTCAATAGTGATGATCCTCCCATTGTGGAGAAACATCATTGTGCAAAACATGGAAGACGCCACAGCCTTCATTGCATACATGTAGCTACGTTTGAACAAGATGTTGTAGTTGAGCAGAGCATAGATAAATTCAATGTCAATGAGGATAGTTTTGCCTCCGAGTTCAATGGGGACATTTTGGAAGAGTCCCTAGAGAGAAGAGGGTCATCTGTCGTAAGCCCTCAGAGTAATGGCGAATAGTATGATCTTAGGAGAGCTAATTTTCTACTAGACGATTTTGGACATGATGCATGTGGATGCACCTTCATCAATAATGAAGTGGTGTACTATGATGTTCCAGATTTTAACCGGTACTTGGAAAGTGACCAAAGCGGGGAGAGGAGGTTCACCACTATCGAGATCAAAGGTGATGAGTCAAGTGTCAGCAGGGTCAACTGCCCCCAAAGCAAAAATTAATGAATTCTGTTGAGTAGGATAGGTTTTAAGAACTTCTAAGACTGACATGGCAGCGGGGGATTGTGCCAAGTCATCGACCAGACTATAATTGTGGGTGGCCTTAACCTGAGGGTTGGTGACATTTCGTCGGAATGGGATGCGAGGAATACAGAGGGGTGTGTTGGTATTAGGGCGAGGGATCATCAAAGGTGGGCCAATTGTGACTGGGGTGGCCTCTGAGGTAGTGGGAGTAGGGTCAGAGGGTGCGCTGTATTGATGATTGTGCGTTTGTACCCTGGTTTGGATACTGACCCATCTGTGGGGGGGTTAGATGCATCTCATGTTCGGTGTTCATCACCCCTTGGTGTGGAATAGGGTTTTGTAGTACAACAGGGGGTGGTTTTTGTACATATTGTTGTGGGGCCTGCTGGGGTCGGGCGGTGTTGGGGGATGTGGTCCACTTCTGGACTCTTTCATCCATTTGAAGTCAGCAATTTGAGGGAAATTGTGAGTATAATGACCATACTTTCCACAAAGGGCACAAGGGAAGTTTGTCTAAAGATTTTTGGTGTTATTCCCTTGGCATTTGTTGTTATTTCCCCCCTGGGGGTTCTGGTTCCCCTGATTTTGGTTGCCCCCGATAGGTTGGTTCTACTGGGGGTGGTTTTGGTTTCCTCCTGGTCCAGGACTATTATTGTTTTGATTTTTTCCTTTCTTTTTGGCATTGTTTGACTAATGGGTCGGATTAGCCATATTCAGCTGTTCAAAATTTTGATATTGCTGAATAGGAGAGGGCTGAACAAAATTAACCCCATCATGTGGTTGTCCTTATGGAGAAACAATGGGCTGGGGAGGACCAAGAAATGGAAAGTACGGATTATTCTGTGGTAATGATCTGTAGGGTGCACAGGAAGGCATGGTGATTTCACTAGTTCTTAGAGTGTAAGTAGAGGTAGAGGGGGTACTAGAACTTGGTTGGGCCACTGGGCGTACTGTGGATGTTGGCGATGGTCCACTGATGGGTGGAGGAAAGGTCATGGGGTATGGTTGTTGATAAGGGGGAGGAGGATAATAAGGGGGTCTGCCATATGCCGGTGGATATTGAGGTGCTCTATACATAGGTGGTTGTTGGGGGCATGAATTGTTGTGTGTAGTGGTACCAATCAATCCATCCACTGAGTGAGACATCTCAGGTTTGTCAGGTAGTACTGTATATAAATATCCTGACTGTGAATAAATGAGTTCGAACTGCTGAGCCTTGCTGATGGCTTCTTCTTCCGATTGCGGGAAGGTGCAAGCCACATCTTTGGCAAGGATGGAAACAAGTGATTTGAGAAGCCAATTGAGGCATTGTTGTTTAGTGGCTTCTTATTTGCATAGACTATATCACCGACGCCATTCGTGAATGTGGTCGATGATGTGTGTAGCAGAGGTTTGTTTAAACTCTGAGAGTAGTTTGAGACCTTTGTCATGACGGATTGGGAGTTGAAAGAAGGTCAAAAATGATTTGGCCAAAGATTCAAAGGTCGTATGGGACCCCGATTTTTCTTTTACATACTAATTGGTTGATGGGCCAGTGAGTGTGCATTGAAATAACCTCAATCGGACATAGTCATCCTTGATGTTGTTTGAAGAGAACCATAAGTGGAAGGTCATGATATGGTTGGTTGGGTCGTCTCTTGCTTTTCCTTCAAACTTGGGAATGTCTGAAGGGAGTTTGGTAAGCATGGCGGGCCATGTGGGGTCATGCAATATAGGATCTTTGGTGAGCTTAGTCAGATTCGGTATGTTGAGGGAAGCCAAGTATGGCATCTGGGGTTGTGGTGGAAGATTAGTTCCAGCCATGGTGGAAATGCTTTGTGTGCCTAACCCTGAAAGAGGGTTTGTTCCGACCATGGTGTGAGTGATGTGTATACCTGACCCGTGAAGGGGGCTAGGTGGGGTTGTGCTTCCTCCTGGGGAAGAAGTGTGCCCCCCACTTCCTTGTAAAGGAAAGTGGGTGGATGGTTGATCTTGGGAAGTGGAACCAAGTAAAGTGGAACCGAGAAAAGCAGATCCTAATATAGTAGCACTCACAGGAGTGTGAGAAGGTGGAGTCGATGAGTTGGCAAGACTAGGAAATCCTCCTAGAGTGGGAGGGAGATTTAGCAAGCCTCTGGAACGATGGGGATTCTGTGGGTCCCCTATGATGTCCAACTAGCAAAGTGGATGTGTGCGAATGGTGATGAGAGAAAATAAATGAACAAGAGCCTTTATAATTTTTGGAACTTCACAATATAATTCACAATCGCATGTAATCACAAGAGCATCATACACAAATAAATTGATACAGAAGCATATATGTGGGTAGGTGTTTTTTTTTTGCGTGGGAGAACAAAGAAAAAAAAATGCTCATGTCCTAAAATACGTAACGTCCTTCCTCTCAAATAACACTAGACCTTCCAATAGCACTCAATAGTGGGGTCTGAAGTCACCGGAAGAGGAACTAGTGAAGGATGAAGTAATCAGTTATAATGAGGGGTAGAGGGTGCATATCCCGAAAGAGCTGGTGATATTTCCCAATAGCCACACAAAATCCGATCAAGGTGCAATTACAACCCACAATTTCCACCTGGGTAGATGTCCTAAAATTTGGTAACTAGGTACCTTGGTCAAAGTGCGGCATTTAGATTTTCGGCCTAAGAAATGGGTCACGGGCTAGATCTCGTCCAAGAGGTGGGTGCCTCAAGGGGGGACATACAGAACAACCGGACCTCAGCCTTCGACCCTTTATGGGTATCTCCCTGCCTTATTGTGTTAGGAACACTTGACTTGGAGGATTTTAAAGTTCCCTATTTGACAAATTCTAATGTTTGAATATGTGAGAACTAGATAACGGGGAGTTATTTGAATTCCTATCCCCGAGATCCTACCTAGACTAAAAAATTTCTTTTGGAACCTCCTGTGGAGGAAACTTAGTGAGTTTTTAGAAAAAATTTAGATGTGGTTGTTTGAGAGATTTGGGGTGTGAGCCAATATCATTGAAATTAAGTGGGAGTAGATAGTTTCGTCAAGAAAAGGGTGGGGTGTTTCAGAATCCCTTAGGAGGAAACTTACTTGAACCTCCACATTTCGAGATGAAAACTATGTGAGTGAGTAGTGACTTTGTGTGTGATCAAGTGAAATTGTGCCAAATGTTTTTAATAAATTAGGTGTCACCTTGTTGCATGTGGACTTCGCGTGGTCCTTACAAGTCTTGATTACCTAATTAACTAAATGCCATTGGTACAACCTTGTGGAATTTTAAAGTCCCTAGGAAACTAGCATGTGGACATGTGGGTCCTTACTAATCCTTTAACTCCCTAGTGTGATTTAATCTAAGAAAGTAAATTTCAACACTATCATATCTTTGTAGCATGTGGGCATGTAAGGGCCCTTACAATCTTAAGATGTGTGTGAAAAATCAAGTAAGAGGAGTCTCGAGGGGGGCTGTTGTCCTCTCCTAAATATTTTGTCTTTTTAAGGGAGATGAAATTTTCCCTCAATCTCTTTCTGATTCTCAAGATCGCTTTGGGGCGCGAGAGAAGAGCATACTCAATGATTGATATCCAATTTTTGGTCCCAATGTAAGTTTTATATGTGATATAAAATGATTCCAACTTAAACTTTAATCAAAGCGATCCATCCATGTGGCAAAATGAAAGCAAAAAGAGGAAAAATAATGATTTTAACCCCCTTTCATCCTACTCTCCCCCTGTCATCATGCTCATGATTTTTCTCTCCCCTGTTGACATCAATGGAAAAGGGTGACTCTTTTCTTTGGGGCTTCTCCCCTTGAACATATGGAAAACAATAGTACTTATTATTTCTTTTATGTCTTATTATCCTTTCTTTCTTTGTTATGGTCCTTGAAGCTTTTTTGTGTGACTTCAATTTTATTTCTCTTTTCTTTGTCTAGGATGTATATGTTATTTGGTTTTCTTCTTGTTGTTGCAACCAATCTTCCTGAGCATTTTTCTCTAATTTCACATTTTCGGGAATCAAACGTAAGAGTGTATCCTTGATCACATATTTTTTTTGACACTAAGAATATTATGGTTCAGATCTTCAACCAGTAGGACATTTTCACTTCCAATATTTACTACACCTTTTCCAAGTATTTTGACAGAGGAGTCATCTCCAAATGAAACACTGCCACCCTTTTTATTTAAGCTGATGAATTTGTTCTGGTCCCCAGTCATCTATGTTGAGCACCCACTATCTATATACCATTCATATTCTTATTTTTTTTCTTCAATGATCAATGCTATTCGACAACCTTCCTGGTTTGGATTCTCTTTCCTTTTCCATACTGTAACTGGTTTTATGATAGGAGCATCTTCTTTTGTATCTGTGTAATCTCGTGCTTTGTGACCAATATTATTACATTTGTAGTATATAATAGTTTGATCCATCAGTGGATCAAATGGATTGTAATTTATGTTGACATATCCATAATAATTTCTAGGTCTATTGTTTACATGATTGTTCCTTGGATATCCATAATCATTTATGTTTCTCACATAGTTGTTTCTTTCATTGATTTTGCAGTGAATTGCTTTGTGTCCAAAGTTTTTGCAAGTATAACAATTACCAATAAATATATTATCATACCTGATAGGGAGTGACCTTCTTGGTTCTTCACGCATTTTGAATTTTGGTCTTTTATTCTAGTTGGAGGTGTTATGTTCCCGTTTTTCTTCAACTCCTTATTGATTTTTCTCATACCTAGTGGGAAAGGACCTTCTTGATGTTTCACCCCTTCTAAACTATGATATTCTATCATGTTCCTATTGTTCTTCAATCTCTTCTTGATTGTTGATTCCACTTCTTAAGGAATTTGCATAGCTTCTAGAATTTCCTTCATATTCCTTGATTGATTTATTTGTTTGCATTGTCTTAAAAATATTATTGTATCTAAGTCCTATATTATCATCTGATGAACTATGATTGCTAATAATTTCATCCAACTTTTCAATACTTTTTTCAAAAATTTTCAATTTAGTTGTTGTCAACATCAACTCTTTTCTTATGTGATCCAATTCTTCTTTTAATTTTCTATAATCTTCTAACTTCTCCTTAAATATGTTAATTGAGCTCATGATTTTCTTCTTCACAATTTGACAATTCGATTTTCAACTCTCTATTTTTGTTTTTGAGTTTTCTATTTTCTTGTTCAACATGCTTTAATTTCTTAATATTCTCGTCATCTTCTTTTTCACTTTTTGTGATGTCCTTACCTCCCTAGAAAGAGTCAAAGAATGTTCCTTCATCAGAGTCTTCTTCATAATTGGTTTCTTCTATTTCAAATTTTTTGTGATAATCATTTTGAGTTTCTTGAGTTATGAAGAGAACTCTTGCATCTTCTTCTCCATTTCTTTCATCTGAAGCACTGCCATCCTCCTTGGAATAGAGGCTCTTTTTCTTGTGGAAGATTTTATTTTCTTCAAAAGGACATTTCTTAGCATAGTTTCCTATTCTACCATAATTGAAACATTTAAAAGGTAACTTACCTTTGTATTTGTTGGTTCCCCTCTTGAGATTTCTTACAAAATGTTCTTCTTCTTCATCTGAATCATATCTTGATCTTTCTTCTA
>JASDQU010243108.1:48314-59997 GCA_032191745.1 Picea mariana
CGCTTGATAAAAACTTAATGCATGTGTTTATTTCTGGACTTCTGCCAAAGTGTGGTATTTCTTACAAGTTTAATATCGCTGATTTTTCTAGCCCAGCCACCCAACTCTGTGGCTCGACCAGTATTTCACATGTCCTTGGTATGATTTTAGTGTGTAAATACTTGTCTCGTGCTAACTTGAGAAACTTATATGCATCTGTTATTTCATGGTCCGAAAAATTCAAAGCATCAACCTTGCCCATCATGACCCCTTCAATAATGACATTGGGTGGTATGTCTTTCATAACCAACAAGTACTTCGTGTCCTTGGGAAGTCTAACCTATGTTGTAGTTTCCTTTCTCAGTGTTATGTAATCCCTGGGAAACCCCGATTGTGAAGTCAAAGCTCTCGGTGTTTCCTCAAATTCTGGTGTGACTGGTGGTCGTGTTTGGGATGGTTTTCATTCTGCGACAGCTGGTGCCCCAACTTTTAGTGGTGGCATTCTTATTTGCGACCGATCCTCCCCTTTTTCGACTACAAAAATTATCTGTGTCAACTCTGGTTCACATGTGGTCTGCTCTGTTTTCTCATAGTGCTTATGAATGAAAATACCCTTTCCCTGTTGACCCCTTCTCTGCTTTTATAACCCTTCAATAGTTGTCCATGTACATTCGTGTCTGACCTATCATTCTAATACATTATTTGTGTACTTAATGCGTGATTTAATGTTTCTTTGCTACCAAATATTCAATTGGATGTTTTCCTCATACCGCTAGTCTGTCACGATCCCTGGTGGATTTTTCCATTTATGACTATGCATCGTCTTTATGCCTTGTCATTAATTCTTTTTAACCATCATTTCCACATTTTAATACCTTTAATGGTCTTGTTGGTCTTTTTCATGTAGTTTTTTCTATCTTACCTATTTTTCCATTGCACAGTGCTTCACTTATGTGCATAATCTCCCTTTGCAATGCAATTTCATTTGTTTGTGTGACTCACTTCTTCTGCACACTTACTGTCGTTGTAACTTAATTTTTTTTTTCCTATTTTTCCCTTGTTTTTTTTCTCTTATTCCACTTTTTATTTCTTTGTCTTTTTCCTACTATAATACACTACTATGATATATTCATTCTTGCACAATTCAGCCTAGTGTGTAGGAGGTTGACCGTCCCTATAAATTTTTAGTCGACTTCCATTCACCATTCCTCCCAAGATTCACCATTCAATGTTTCCAAGTGCACACACTTGTCTCTATCACATGCTTAATTACATAGGGTCCCAACCAATGCATTCAAAACTTTCCTGGATGCTGCATGAACTTGTTATCGTATAGTAATACTAATTTCCCCACTTGAAAATTTTTCTGTTTAATATGTCTATCATGCCATGCCTTTTCTCTTTCCTTATGAACTTGTGGATGGAACACTCTGACAAATTGGTCTTACTCAAGCTATAGAAACTGTGACAATCTATCCTCTACTATGACGGAGTTCAAAATATCAATAATTGATGCAACACGTAGGCTAGGAACAATAAACTCCATTGGCATTACTGCTTCTTTCCCATAGACCAACGTAAAAGGTGTATGTTCGGTCAACGTTTTACTTGTAGTACTATATTCCCATAATACTGTAGGGATCCTCAAGTCCCAATCATCCGTTCCTACATTGCATATCTTTGTCAGAGCATTCTCCAGAATTTTATTAAAATTTTCTACGGTCCCATTGGCTTGAGGGTGATACCGCATACTCCTCTTATGATGAATTTGAAGTTCCTCAGTCAATGCTACTATCATCTTATTTAGGAAGTGTGTCCCATGATCACTCAGTAGATTGTGTGGGCATCCAAATTGTGTAACTCCATTCTCAAATAGAAACCGTACAGTAGTCTTTGTGGTACAGTTTATGATTGGTGTTGCTTCTTCCCATCTAGTCAAATACTCTATCACATTGATTATATACCTAGATCTAGATCTTCTCGTTGGTGGGTTGATCGATCCAAAAATGTCTATTGTCGATTTATCATATTCCTACAGTGTAACCTATGGGTGCAAAGGCATCTCATCCCTTCTAGATGGATTTACCACTCTTTGAAAAAACATCGCATGCCTGGCAGTATTATTTAGCATCCTTGTGAAGTGTGGGCCACCAAATCCCTACGCACAAAATTTTATGTGTGGTCTCTTTACCTACATAGTTTCCTCCTACAATTCCTTCATGCACTTCTGAGAGTATCATTGGACTTTATTTCTCTAACACACATCGTCTTAATGTTCCACTGCACCTAACTTGTATAATTTCCCTCGAATTAGATGGTAGTCCGCTGATTTAACCACTAACTATTTCTTCTGCGCAACTGTCATGTTTGACGGAGCCATTCATGTACTTAAAAATTGCACAATGTCTATGAATTAGTCATCCACCATTTTAACTACAAATAAGTTCACATCCAAAAAGMTGTCATCTATATTCCCTGCATCTTCTCTTGATAGTATGCACGATAAGTGACCTAGTAYTGCATTCAAATTCCCTGGTTTCACAACAACCTCAAAATCATAWTCCTGGAACAAYAACAACCATCTGCATATTATCCCCACCAACACTAGCTTGTTCACTATGTATCTTAGTGCATAATGGTATGTATATGTTGGCTATCACTCTCTTTCTACTTCTTAGTTTGACCTAGGTTTAGATCCGAGCAGGCTTCCAATAAATCCCTCTAAAACTATTGACCCTCCTTGTAAACTAGAAGGAAACACAACACATAGAGTGTACTGCACAATCTCACCTGAGATAGTTCTATGGGTGACTGCAATGATCAAGTGCTTGCAGTTTGGGAATGAGTGGGGATCTGGGATTGTAGTTTGTGATCTTCATTTATTTACTCTATTATCCATCTATATTAAACAATCTATCGTTCTTTATCCATGCATGTAAATCAACAGATCTAGTTGCCTCATCAATACATTCATATAATATTTAACCATTGACATAAAGGACATAAACAATAAGTATTTCACATAACACATGATCTACCATGGTTAACCCCCTCCTGGGCTATGTCCACAAAGATTTGGTTGCTTAGGCTCTTTTATTATGGTTCTGTAATATATAGTGCCACGTGCACTACAAGTCAATTTATACTATTACAAAATAGGATCTATGACCTTTTTGAGGCTGACTAGATCGCACCAGGATCCCCAGCCTATGATCTACCCCTCAAGGTCTAGTTACCTCACTCTCCCACAACTCAACAACTTACAAAAAGGTATAAGATATTACCATCGTTTTCCTTGCTACGCAAAACGATATTCTCTAACATGCTAGCCCCCCGCCCTAGACCTTCTAGGTACTTATTTATACTTATTCTTGGATTCTCAGCCATTACAATGTCTTACAAAAACCCTAGCCCTAATGTGGTTATGTTTTCCTACATGCACGCCTCACATGTTTCTTTTCCTCTTTTCTCGGCGCGCTCCCCTGTTTTCCAACGATGCTCTGATTCCTTCAATTCTTCCTCGATTTCTCTCAACAGTGGCCAGCACCAATAGGCTCCCAATACTGACATCGTGACTCGTCCCAAGTCATTCAAAGATTACAACATCTTTTACTGCATGTTCCAGTGCATCATACATCTCTGTTATCTGCTAGAATTGCTCCTGAGCTTGGTTGCTCTTCTCTGTCATTTCCTCTACTACCTACGCGGTGACTGGAGTTATTAATATATCTCCCCCATCCAAACCTATATTTTCAATGTGCACTTTAGTTGTGTCGATATCCATGACCAACTTATTTTCCTTCTCCTGTAAGGGCTCTAATTGAGCCTATCTTTCCATCTTTTGTGTCTGCACCTCTTTTTCTTCTGCCTATAGGTTCTTCATCTCTACAGAAGTTTTGATATTTTTTGGGAGGGACATTGTTCTCTTTTTCTACTTGACATCTGTCATTGCTGCGTGCAAATTATATTCCTACCATTGTAGCTCCTATAGGCTCCCATACTCTAATATCTGTGTCCATAGCTAGGCACTCTTTTCCAACATCTCTGTCATTATTTGTATATTATGCGCGATGTTCTCTACAAATGTTGTCGCAGCCTATTTCTTTGCATTTTGACGTCTGGAGGAGTAGTAGGTACTGCATGCTCCTCAGGTTCCTTGATCTGGTCTTTGTATTGTTGTAATGTTTGTGCTATCTTTCTCATCTTCTCTTATGAAGACACTTCCTCCGATTTTGCGTTGTCTGAGATGGCTTGAAAAACTACCTATATCTGGTTCTCCATATCGTCCAGTTTTTGTTGTGCCCTCTTTTTCTCCTACCCTTCTTGGCTGATGACTTCCTTCATTATGGTGTTCTCCTCCTGCGTTATCCATAGATTCGTCACGTCATACCTTTCTCTAGACTGAATCTCTTGCGTGACGCTGACCTATAATTTATATAGTTCCTTTGTTGAAATCTTAGGCAAAGCCAAGTCCAATGTGTCAATGTCTTTTAAATGTTTCTTCGCTATCTCTTCATCAAGAAATAACATCTCAGGTGTTAATATGAAGTTGGCACTCCCTTGTGCTATGATCCCCACTAGTTCTTGTGCAGGAACTCCTTCTCTAGACTTTTCTGGTGTGTCCTTATGTTGCAGTTCAACCTGTATCTTCAACTACTCCATCGCAACTTTTACCTCCTGTAGTTTCTCTAGAATTGAAGCCCAGTGGTTCTCAACATTTTCCCACATCTCTGACAGTCGATATTCCACTGTCATGGCTATCAGCTCCACATCATTTACTGTCAATGATGTTTCCATTGATTTTATGTGGGCCTTCACCTTCTTCCTCAAGTTGCTTGCTTGCTCCCTTGTTCTCTTTATTTGGGCTTCTAATGGCTTTGATGCCTCAGGCATCTATGTATCCATGCCTGTATCCTATGCCATTTCTTCCTCCATAGGTTTCTCCCATGTCTCCATTCTTATTCCTTCTGTGTGCCCCTGCTCTATCATTCCTCTTGGTGCCTATTCTGGGTGTGATGGTCCTTGTGTAGAACCACACTATGATTTCTTCTTTGTTCATATTTATCTTGTATGGGACTACTTTCCCCCTCTTGACCTTGTGTTGTCTTCTTATTTTTGTTTGTGTCATTTGTGTCTTTCTACTGTGCAGGGACTGTTCTATCCTGCATCATAGTTTGTCCTCATGGCACTGTATTTGGGATTATTGGCATTCTCCACTATTCATACCACTCCTCGACATCCATATGGATATCCTTTGTTTTCACGTAGTAATTAAGTTATAGCCAGTCCTTGGTTGGATCCCTCTTTGCTTGTAGCCACATACTATGGCGTGATGCTTGGAAATTTGTTATCTTTCCAAACTTCTGAACAATTTTCGGTGAGATTCTCCATGTGTCTGCCAACTTGGTTTGGATATCCATTAGGTACACAGTGAATACATCATTGTTGATTTTGTTTTCCTTTGGATCTGATGTGCTTCGAAGAGACATGTAGCACACTGCACCACACTTTCTTGTTCTTTGCAGGAACACGTTGTATGCGGGTTCTTTCCATCCCACCAATGCAATGAGGATGAGTAACCATGAGTAGTGGAACTCAGAGCCCCAATATTGTGTGTCCTTGCAATATTCTATAAAGCAATTTAGTAAATAGGGGGCCCAACTCATCGATCTCCCCTTTGCACATTACGTTGCCGTTGTGACTACTCCTATGGGTACCTCCTCCTTTCGGCACTTGCGCATTACTTTGCAACCTAACAGTCTTGTTGCAAATTTGGTTGCAGGATTGTTGATGTCACTGATCCTGATTCCTCTGTTACCCCTCTCTGCTCCATACTTCATATTTATTTTGTTGGAGATTTCTTTTGCCTTTGTTTTTTATTCAAAATATTTCTCTAGATTCTCCCCATTCATGGGCAACCTGGTAATTGCTGCAATCAGATCAACATTGATAGGCATGGACCTATCCATCCATAAAATCCCTCCATGCACTCTTGCTAAGAGTTGCTTGACACATTCATTGATGTGTTTACCACGCTCGAAGTGTGGTATATCTAGTAAATTGATAATGCATGTGTTGTATAGCCCTAGGATCCACTGCACATGCTCCAACAGTGGTGCGCCTGATGGGCCTTCTCCCCTACTCTCCAAGAAATTCTATGGGGAAAATTATAGGAATTTCATTGTGTCTACCACATCATGGTTAGAGTATTTAAGAGCATCTACTCCTCCCACCATTCTGTCATTGACCTTCACTCCCTTGGAGATTTTTGGCATCACTATGGACAATTCCACCTGTCTACATTGTACGCCTTGTGCATTTCTCTCTGATCGTGCCTTCTTCTTCCCTTGTGGGGATGATACCCCAACCACTGGTATGGCCTTGAGCTCTATTTGACAGTCTTCTTCTGGTTCTCGGTCCTACTCTAGGCCTTGCTGAGTCGAATCCGTGGACTGTTCCTCTTGTTGTATCCATGTTTCCCTGGACGTGTCATATTTTGTCCTTTCTGCATCCTTCTTCAGTTGTTCAGCCTTGTGTGTGAGGTTTTTTTCCTCCTCTGTGTGCATGGTACTAGGATCATATTTTGGCGTGTGAATCTCATCCACATCCATGACTTTGGGTATCTCTTGCATTCTTGTTTTTGTTACTTGAGCACTACTTCTTGTATTCTACCTGGTTCTGCTTGATGTCTTGACTCTCGATGGGGAAATTATGCTAAATTAGAACTGCTTCCCTCCAATATCCACTAGTTGTTATCACTTCACACTATTTCGTGCTCAACTTCTCACTCTTTTCTCTTCTCCTTAGTGAAAACCGCAAATGACTGTTTTTCCCCCATTTTCTGATTTTTATAGCGGGACAACGAAATGACAGTTGTGTCGCACTGAAAATTGTCACCTTTTCTCTTTCTACTATGTTTCCTACATGGTGTGCCTTTCTACCCATTGATTTCTCTACTGTGCACAGTGTTTTCAATCACTAGTTTTTCTACAGCGCATTGTTAATTCTAACAGTTCTATTATATCAAAACCTTCCATCTTCATCGATCTGATTGTATTTCTATCCCATTTCTACTTTTTATGGATTTTCTTCATTTTCTCCTTTTTATTTCTTTTTCTCATTTTCTCTATCTACTATAATACAATATGTACATATTTTCTTACTACGTTGTAGGGTTCAAGTGCTTGGAGGTCGGTTGTCCCTATACAATTTCATTTGACTCCCAATGATCATTCATCATAGTTATGTGACTCCCAATTATTTTAACTATACTGATCCCCTGTTGGTGATAGTCTTCACTTCCTATGGGCCCAACCAATGCATTCTAAATTTTCCTAGATGCTGACAAAATTTGTTGTCATAGAGAAAGACTAGGTCTCCCTCCTTGAAACTCTTCCTCTTGATATGTCTGTCATGCCAATATTTATCTCTTGCTTTATGCACTTCCTGGTGAAATCCTGTCAGAATCCTATCTTACTCCATTTACATGAAATAACTTAGGCTTTCTTTTACTACGCCTCATTATGTCATGTTGGTAATTGCTGCGACTCACAGGCTAGGTAGCAACAATTCTAATGGTACCACTACTTCCTGTCCATACACCAACCTGAATGGTGTCTTTCCTGCCAACGTTTAGCATGTAGTCCTGTATGCCCATAGTACTCTTGGTATCTTCAAATCCAAATCATCCATGTTGACATTGCAAATCTTAGTTAAGAAATTCTATAGGATCTTATTGAAGGATTTCACTATTCCATTTTCCCAAGGATGGTATGGTGTACTCTTCTGATGGTAGACTTCAAATTCCTCAGTCATATCCCTGACAATACTATTGATAAAGTGAGTGCCTTGGTCACTCATCAAAATTCTTGGATAGAAAAATCTAGTGATCACGTGTTCAAACAAGAAGTGTGTTGTTGTCTTTGTGCTACAATATTAGACTGATGCGACCTCTTCCCATGTTGTTAAGTATTCTATTGCAGTAATGATATACCTTTCTCCTGACCTCTTTGTTGGTGGGTTAATTGGTCCCACAAAGTCTATTGCCCATTTTTCAAATACCTACAATGTTACTTGTGGTCTTAGGGGCATCTCATCCCTTCTATTAGGTTTACCAACTCTCTAACAGACATCACATCTCTGGAAATAGTCCTTAGCATCTCTATGTATTGTCGGCCACCATAGTCTTGCACAGAATACCTTCTACGTGGTATCTTTCCCTGCATAATGTCCTCCAACTATTCCCTCATGATATTCTTCCAAAATCCTAAGTCTTTCGTGTTCTAGTACGCATCTTCTCAAAATGATGTCAGCGTCCATCTTGTATAAATGTCCTACAATCAGTTGATAGTATGCAACTCTGAAAAATGGATTTTTCTTTTTCATGGTGTTAAAATCTTGCGGCGTAGTCCATGTACTCAAGTATTCAATGATGTCAACAAAATATTCATCATCTATTTGTATCGAAAACAATTGAGCATCAGGGAATTTATCCTCTAAATTTGTAGGTTCCTCTCCATTAGTGACCCTTGACAGGTGATTAGGTCCTGCATTCAGCTTCCCTGTTTTGACTATTACTTCAAAATAGAATTCCTGAAATAACAGTAGCCATCTACAGATTCTCCCCCCCAACACTGGCTTGTTGACTAGGTATTTTAGGGTTGAATGATCTGTGAACATCTTAAATTGTTTACCTAGTAAGTAATGTATGAACTTCTGAAGTGCATAGGCCATAGCTAGACCTTCTCTTTCTATAGTATTGTAGTTCTGATATGATTCTAAGAATTTTCTTCTAGAAATTGCTATAGGATGATCCAATTCCCCTGCTCTTGGCTACGCCAGAATTGCTCCAAGTGCTATAGTTGATGCATCTACATACACATGGAATGTCTTTCCCAATATGGGAATACTAGTATAGGGGTTGTGGCCATCTTTTCTTTTAAGGTGTCCAAACCTTGCTGAAAGTCCTCATTCCATTGAAATTTAGTATCTTTCTTTAACAATTTCTCCATTAGCGCAGTGATATGTGCATACCCTTTTATGAATTTCTTGTAGTACCATGTATGTACCAATGTTGCTCTCAAATGGCGTACTGATTTTGGTGGTGGTAAATTGACAATCACTGCAATCTTGGAAAGATATACTAGCAAGCCTTGTTTTCACACTATATGTCCCAACAATATTCCAAAAGGTGTCCCAAAGATGCACTTCTTGATATTCAATGATATCTGACACTGCCTGCATCTTTCCAACATCAGTCTCAACACTTCCACGTGGTCTTTTAATAGACTATATACAGTCCAATCATCCAGATACACTTCTAAAAACTGATGTATGAACTCCTTAAAACAAAATATTACAACCCTTGAAAATATGGTTGGTGCATTCTTCAGCCCAAAAGGCATGACTATGTACTGATAGGATCCCCATTCTATGGAAAAATTGGTCTTGTACCTATCTTCTGGGGCTATCCTAATCTAATGGTAACCTGAGAATCCATCTATAAATGAGTATGCTTCATGGCCTCCTACATTCTCTAATACCTCATCTGTGAAAGGGGTAGGAAAATGATCATGTAAGCATGCATCATTCAATTTTCTCAAGTCTACACAAATCCTTATCCCCCCTTGTTTCTTTTCTTGCACTACCATAGGGCTTATCCATTCAGATTCCTCCACTGGTTCTATTATACCCACTTCAAACATTCTGTCAATTTTTTCTTTCACTTTCTTCTTAAATATTGGATTTAGTCTATATGGTCTCTGTCTGATAGATCTAGCCTCAGGTTTGAGAGGTATCTTCATCTCTCCTAGATCTCCTACTATGCCTTTCATCTCTATAAACATTGTTGGGAATAGGTCATTGTACTCGCACAGTAACTATGTTATCTTCTCCACTATTTGTTCATTCCAATAATCTCCAATGCTGGCCATTTTGGGATTATCAGTTGTCCCAATATTGACTTTCTTCACCTTGATTGATGCAACAAAAAATTCTGGTTCAGAAATGCACCTTCCACCCCTCTTTCACCATCAAATTTTGTAATAGGAATGTTGCGTGGATCATCTTCATCTGGTTCTTCGTCTTCCACATGATAGCATGCCAATAGTTCTTTGACTATCTGTATGTTCTATTTTTGACACTTTGTCATGAGTTCAACCTATGGTTCCTCAATAAATATCACCCCTCTGATTTTTTTGAGTGTTGAATCAAGGTTGGGGTTCTCATGTTTAAATGAGAAAGTGACCATCAATATTTTATGTAATTTTTTCAATTCTACAGTGCCTCTGCACAGTTCTTGGTCTACATACCAATTTGCTAGGATTCCTTCCAATGTGTGGATGAAGTGATGAGGGAATTCCTCCGGTGGTTTCATCCTTCATTGTGTCTTGCACTTCTCCAAGTGTTCTGTTGGTGTCCCTTTTCCATCATATATCTGCATCTCATTGCTTGTCAGTTCTGTGCCGAATCTAATGCATGGTAATTGCTTACATTGGTACCAATACTTAACTGTTTCTTTGTAAGAACACCATGACATTGCAGGTGTTTCCTTGAGTGCAATGTCTAGGTCTAAGAGCCTCTAATTATCTAACACTTCATCTTTGTATCTTGTTAGGAATTGATACGGGATCTTTTCATCGAGTGAATTATAAAGAATTGCATTAAATGAGCATAAATTAAAGTGCACCATTAAAGAAGGAAAAGCTCAATAATGAAGAAACATAAGTGTCAAATCTGAACACAAAAACTTGATAACGGAGTTCATCCCTGGTGGNTGTGGCATTGAATTACCCAAAAATGACTATCTCCATGCCTCGATTCGACTCTGGCACTCCCAGGCCCAAGAGGAATTTTGTCTCGGTTTTCATGCCCTGCAACCTGCAATAAATGATGAATAATTTACCTCGAACTACGTTCCAGTCCTTACCCATGCATGCCCTCTCTAGCACTGGGTGAATTCATGTTTTAAATAATAAAAATGATGTTGTTAACAATGTGGGACCGTTGTCCCATTGGTTACGAAGCATATATTAAGGCGTGTATAAGGGGGGAGGTCCCGGGGTCAAGCCCATGGGCCTCCCTTTTTGTCTTGACCGTTGAAATATATATATATATATGTGTGTGTGTGTGTGTGTGTGTGTGTGTGTCATTTCCATTCCGCTAACTTTGGTGAAGCTTCTATCTGTTGGTCAGTTGCTAGATTTGGTGGGGTCTTGCCAAATTTGGCGGACCCACCAAATATTATTTTTTTTTAAATTTCGATCATGGGTTGTCATTGGGCATTTGCCCACTACCACATTGCATCCCATGATTGGGCAATGTGGCAACCACCTATTGGGCCATGTCAACCATTGTACCGTCAACCTACCACATTAGTGCCATGTCATTGCACAATTTGCCACTTTAGTTGCAAACTCAGCCTGCCATGTCACTATATAGAATTCCACGTGGCTATATGGACTACCATGTGGCACAATCTTACTGGCCCATGGAATGACCCAGAAATTCCAAATATGAGTGACATGTGGTAGCTGTTATCACTGAAATTTCGTCCGCACAGGGCGACAAGAACTCAACATCATCAAACACAGAAAAACAATCATCCATGGCACAAGGATTAACTCCACAGCACATCAAAAGGGCCAAAACTATACAAAGTTGGCTAAAAAGATTAAAAAGCGCATCGCGCCCATGGTAAACTAGC
>JASDQU010243108.1:60212-80271 GCA_032191745.1 Picea mariana
AGTGGATCAAATGGATTGTAATTTATGTTGACATATCCATAATAATTTCTAGGTCTATTGTTTACATGATTGTTCCTTGGATATCCATAATCATTTATGTTTCTCACATAGTTGTTTCTTTCATTGATTTTGCAGTGAATTGCTTTGTGTCCAAAGTTTTTGCAAGTATAACAATTACCAATAAATATATTATCATACCTGATAGGGAGTGACCTTCTTGGTTCTTCACGCATTTTGAATTTTGGTCTTTTATTCTAGTTGGAGGTGTTATGTTCCCGTTTTTCTTCAACTCCTTATTGATTTTTCTCATACCTAGTGGGAAAGGACCTTCTTGATGTTTCACCCCTTCTAAACTATGATATTCTATCATGTTCCTATTGTTCTTCAATCTCTTCTTGATTGTTGATTCCACTTCTTAAGGAATTTGCATAGCTTCTAGAATTTCCTTCATATTCCTTGATTGATTTATTTGTTTGCATTGTCTTAAAAATATTATTGTATCTAAGTCCTATATTATCATCTGATGAACTATGATTGCTAATAATTTCATCCAACTTTTCAATACTTTTTTCAAAAATTTTCAATTTAGTTGTTGTCAACATCAACTCTTTTCTTATGTGATCCAATTCTTCTTTTAATTTTCTATAATCTTCTAACTTCTCCTTAAATATGTTAATTGAGCTCATGATTTTCTTCTTCACAATTTGACAATTCGATTTTCAACTCTCTATTTTTGTTTTTGAGTTTTCTATTTTCTTGTTCAACATGCTTTAATTTCTTAATATTCTCGTCATCTTCTTTTTCACTTTTTGTGATGTCCTTACCTCCCTAGAAAGAGTCAAAGAATGTTCCTTCATCAGAGTCTTCTTCATAATTGGTTTCTTCTATTTCAAATTTTTTGTGATAATCATTTTGAGTTTCTTGAGTTATGAAGAGAACTCTTGCATCTTCTTCTCCATTTCTTTCATCTGAAGCACTGCCATCCTCCTTGGAATAGAGGCTCTTTTTCTTGTGGAAGATTTTATTTTCTTCAAAAGGACATTTCTTAGCATAGTTTCCTATTCTACCATAATTGAAACATTTAAAAGGTAACTTACCTTTGTATTTGTTGGTTCCCCTCTTGAGATTTCTTACAAAATGTTCTTCTTCTTCATCTGAATCATATCTTGATCTTTCTTCTATCTTGTGTTCCTTGTTCTTTGTTTTTGTCATCACTTTAAAAGTTTCTTCTTTGTTTGATTGTCCATTTTTTGTACCCATTCTCATTTCATATGCTGTGAGGGACCCATTTAATTCATTCATTGTCATTTTGGTCAAATCACTATTTTCTTTAATGGCCAAGACCTTGTCATCATATCTCAAAGGAAGTGATCTCAAATCCCATTTGGAATGCAGCCTTCCATTTCTCAAATCCCAAATCCCATTTTGGTCAAATCCCATTTGGAATGTGGCCTTCCATTTCTGCTCACGATCGTCCTTCCAGTGATTAGATTTTTCTGAAGGTAACCTGCTTTGAAACCAATTGTTGATACTAATAGGGAGGGGGTGAATCATTATCAATTATAATTATCAGTTTTTACAACTTTACTTTTCAATCAAATAATAAACCCAATGAAGAGCAGAAGAAGAGATACACAGTGCACAATAGATATAAGTGGAAATCCACTCAATGCTTTTCTTATATAGTAAAATATTTCATTTATAGGAAGATACAACTTCCAAGTTCTCCATCTCCAACTGGAAGGAGGCTCTAAACCCCTAATTTACAAGATCCAACTTGAAGGAAGCTACAACTCCCTAGATTCTCCAGATCCAACTAGAAGGAGGCTCCAACCCCATTTCCATTGCCCCTTCCTTCCTCCCTTGAATATAAATGACATAATCAAGCTGTTGGTGTCATTTTCACTGAAACATCATCATCATCAAACTAGCTCCACTTAGAAACTAGGTCCACATAGAAATTGGGTCCACATAGACTATCACTGTCATTGTCATTGTCATTGATACAACATAATCATAAAACTGGGTCCACTTAGAGAACCTAGGTCCACATGGGTCCACACATAAACCTCAACAACCACATAAAAACTTGTGCAAATAATCAACCTTCCATACTATATCGAACCCATAGCAATGATCAAAACATCACCATAAGACTAGAAAATGTCGTTCATAAGATCTTCGTATCCTCCTAGTTCCTTCACTACCAAACTTGTACTAAGAGATCAAAAACTTGTATACTTAAAAGATGTAAAAATCCATCCTGTATTTATATTATTTCTATCCCTATTTTTATTTTCTGGGCTGACCTGATTGAACTGTCCTCAATTTTGTGGCTCAATTGTCAGACGAGAAAATTCATATCTCCTCATTCTTAGGTAGTTAGAGGGACTTCCATATACCATTGGAAAGGTCTCAAAATAATATTTCCAACCATGTAATTTGTTCTTCCATTTGAGTTATTTATCTAGGGTAAAAATTCCCTCAAATATAGGGTATCCAAATTGATCACAAATAATGCTTTCAACAATCTTCATCTTGCAATAGTGATCTTGGACATATGTAGGCTTCTTCACTTGAATGCTTCTTCTAGGGTTGAAATAAATGACAACCAATTTACAACATACCTTAGTATTAACCTTCTACAGTTATTCCTTATATTTCTCTACCTTGGTTAGCACCTTTTTCATTTCTTCTGTGCGGAACTGTATTTCCTACGCCACCACTGCCTACAATTCTTGTAAGGCTTCAATGGGTATCTATGGAAAGAATAAGTCCAAGTGACTTAGTAATTTTTCATGTTCCTTCAACTTCAATGTAGGGAACTCAATTACTTCGAGCAAGATCTTCAAAATTTTATGCCTTGCTATTATCTCTGGTAGGTACGAAGTAGTGGCCCTTGCCTCTCTGACCGGGCTTGTCGGTTGGCCTTCTGTGGATATTCTCTTTGGCGCTATGCTCACTACCTCCAACTATTGTTACAATGTTTTCAACTATTCTTACACCTTTTTGTTCAACTCTTTCTGTAGCTGTGACACCTATTGAACTGCCTCGTCTATGGCATCCCTCATTTTGTATCCAATTATATCGATATAATCATCGGTCAATGTGTACAATGTTGGTGGTTTATGTGCTTTCATCTTCTTGCACGGAGTTGTTTCAGTCCCCCTACCCTTGTATTTCCTCTTTTCTCATACATTTTGGACTATCTCCTACACGTCCCCTATGCCATTTCCTTGTTCACCATCTTTTGCCTCATCTAGTTCTTTATCTTCATTGTCTTGTTCCTCTTCCTCATCAGGGTGCTTCGTTTCTTCAACTGGGAGTTTCCATTCTTCGTCCCAGTCATTGGAAATAAGGCATACATCCTCCTTTTTCAACTTGTATCTAGTTGGAAGCCACTAGCGTGTCGTGTATCTTTTAGCTTGGATATACTTGTGGTGCATCCCTACTTTGAAGCACGCAATATCCTGTTAGCTCTCCATGGTATGGGAGGTGATGCATAGTGTGCGCTCTATGATGTGTCTGATTGTGTCAAAGTAGACATAGAAGGTGACATTGTTGTCTTGTTGTCTCCCCTTGTGCATAATACGCCATAAGTTAACATAGCATGCTACTGCATGATCTTTGTGTGATGTTTTCAAACATGGCACTCATCAGGTTCCCTCTAGGTGACCAATGCTATAAGTATGAGAAGCCATGCATAGTGAAATTTGTTTCCTTTCTCCCGGGCCTCTGTGAAATCTATTAGAAGCCGATTGACCAAAAATGTGACCCAATTCATTTGGACCCCTTCTTCCCACTTATCCACCGCTACTATGACTGTGGCAAGCACCTCATCCTTCTGAAATTTCCTTATTAATTTGCAGGCCAATACCTATGTTACAAATCTAACTACATCATCACTTATGCTGGCGACATCCAACCCTTTCTTCGCTCGAAATATGTTTTAATTCTCTTTCATACTCTCAAATAATGCCTTCTCCCCAACCTTGTTTGCGAATAATGTTTTTGGATCCTCCCATGTTGTTGGCAAGCTTGTTATCCACACAATCAATTGCATGTCGATCGATACTGGTGGATCTAGCCATAAAGTTCCTCCATGGACGTATCTTGATAACAACTTAATGCATGTGTTTATTTCTAGACTTCTGCCAAAGTGTGGTATTTCTTACAAGTTTAATATCCTTGATTTTTCTAGCCCAGCTGCCCAACTCTGTGGCTTGACCAGTATTTCACATGTCCTTGGTATGCTTTTAGTGTGTAAATACTTGTCTCGTGCTAACTTGAGAAAATTATATGCATCTGTTATTTCATGGTCCGAAAAATTCAAAGAATCAACCTTTCCCATCATGACCCCTTCAATAATGACATTGGGTGGTATGTCTGTCATAACCAACAAGTACTTCGTGTCCTTGGGAAGTCTAACCTATGTTGTAGTTTCCTTTCTCAGTGTTATGTAATCCCTGGGAAACCCCAATTGTGAAGTCGAAGCTCTCGGTGTTTCCTCAAATTCTGGTGTGACTGGTGGTCGTGTTTGGGATGGTTTTCGTTCTACGACAGCTGGTGCCCCAAATTTTAGTGGTGCCATTCTTATTTGCGACCGATGCTCCCCTTTTTCGACTACAGAAATTATCTGTGTCAACTCTGGTTCACATGTGGTCTGCTCTGTATTCTCATAGTGCTTATGAATGAAAATACCCTTTCCCTGTTGACCCCTTCTCTTCTTTTATAACCCTTCAACAGTTGTCCATGTACATTCATGCCTGGCCTATTGTTCTAATACATTATTTGTGTACTTAATGCGTGATTTAATGTTTCTTTGCTACCAAATATTTAGTTGGATGTTTTCCTCATACCGCTAGTCTGTCACGATTCCTGGTGGATTTTTCCATTTATGACTATGCATCGTATTTATGCCTTGTCATTAATGCTTTTTAACCATCATTTCCACATTTTAATACCTTTAATGGTCTTGTTGGTCTTGTTCGTGCAATTTTTTCTGTCTTACCTGTTTTTCCATTGCACAGTGCTTCACTTATGTGCATAATCTCCCTTTGCAATGCAATTTCATTTGTTTGTGTGACTCACTTCTTCTGCACACTTACTGTCATTGTAACTTAATTTTTTTTTCCTATTTTTCCCTTGTTTTTTTTTCTCTTATTCCACTTTTTATTTCTTTGTCTTTTTCCTACTATAATACACTACTATGATATATTCGTTCTTGCACAATTCATCCTAGTGCGCAGGAGGTCGACCGTCCCTATAAATTTTTAGTCAACTTCCATTCACCATTCCTCCCAAGACTTCACCATTCAATGTTTCCAAGTGCACAACACTTGTCTCTATCACATGCTTAATTACGTAGGGTCCCAACCAATGCATTCAAAACTTTCCTGGATGCTGCATGAACTTGTTATTGTATAGTAATACTAATTTCCCCACTTGAAAATTTTTCTGTTTAATATGTCTATCATGCCATGCCTTTTCTCTTTCCTTATGAACTTGTGGATGGAACACTCTAAAAAATTGGTCTTACTCAAGCTATAGAAACTATGACAATCTATCCTCTACTATGACGGAATTCGAAATATCAATAATTGATGCAACACGTAGGCTAGGAACAATAAACTCCATTGGCATTACTGCTTCTTTCCCATAGACCAACCTAAAAGTTGTATGTTCGGTCAAAGTTTTACTTGTAGTACTATATTCCCATAATACTGTAGGGATCCTCAAGTCCCAATCATCCCTTCCTACATTGCATATCTTTGTCAGAGCATTCTCCAGAATTTTATTAAAATATTCTACGGTCCCATTGGCTTGAGGGTGATATCGCGTACTCCTCTTATGATGAATTTGAAGTTCCTCAGTCAATGCTACAATCATCTTATTTAGGAAGTGTGTCCCATGATCACTCAGTAGATTGTGCGGGCATCCAAATCGTGTAACTCCATTCTCAAATAGAAATCGTACAATAGTCTCTGTGGTACAGTTTATGATTGGTGTTGCTTCTTCCCATCTAGTCAAATACTCTGTCACATTTATTATATACCTAGATCTGGATCTCTCGTTGGTGGGTTGATCGATCCAAAAATGTCTATTGTCGATTTATCAAATTCCTGCAGTGTAACCTATGGGTGCAAAGGCATCTCATACCTTATGGATGGATTTACCACTCTTTGAAAAGACATTGCACGCCTGGCAGTATTATTTATCATCCTTGTGAAGTGTGGGCCACCAAATCCCTATGCACAAAATTTTATGTGTGGTCTCTTTACCTACGTATTTTCCTCCTGCAATTCTTTCATGCACTTCTAAGAGTATCATTGGACTTTCTTTCTCTAACACACATCGTCTTAATATTCCATATGCACCTAACTTGTATAATTTCCCTCGAATTAGTTGGTAGTCCGCTGATTTAACCACTAACTATTTCTTCTGCGCAACTGTCATGTTTGACGGGGCCATTCATGTACTTAAAAATTGCACAATGTCTATGAATTAGTCATCCACCATTTTAACTACAAATAAGTTCACATCCAAAAAGATGTCATCTATATTCCCTGCATCTTCTCTTGATAGTATGCACGATAAGTGACCTAGTACTGCATTCAAATTCCCTGGTTTCACAACAACCTCAAAATCATATTCCTGGAACAACAACAACCATCTGCATATTATCCCCACCAACACTAGCTTGTTCACTATGTATCTTAGTGCATAATGGTATGTATATGTTGGCTATCACTCTCTTTCTACTTCTTAGTTTGACCTAGGTTCAGATCCGAGCAAGCTTCCAATAAATCCCTCTAAAACTATCGACCCTCCTTGTAAACCAGAAGGAAACACAACACATAGAGTGTACTGCACAATCTCACTTGAGATAGTTCTATGGGTGACTGCAATGATCAAGTGCTTGCAGTATGGGAATGAGTGGGGATATGGGATTGTAGTTTGTGATATTCATTTATTTACTCTATTATCCATCTATATTAAACAATCTATCGTTCTTTATCCATGCATGTAAATCAACAGATCTAGTTGCCTCATAAATACATTCATATAATATTTAACCATTGACATAAAGGACATAAACAATAAGTATTTCACATAACACATGATCTACCTTGGTTAACCCCCTCCTGGGCTATGTCCACAAAGATTTGGTTGCTTAGGATCTTTTATTATGGTTCTGTAATATATAGCGCCACGTGCACTACAAGTCCATTTATACTATTACAAAACAGGATCTATGACCTTTTTGAGGTTGACTAGATCGCACCAGGATCCTCAGCCTATGATCTAACCCTCAAGGTCTAGTTACCTCACTCTCCCACAACTCAACAACTTACAAAAAGGTATAAGATATTACCATCGTTTTCCTTGCTATGCAAAACAATATTCTCTAGCATGCTAGCCCCCCGCCCTAGACCTTATAGGTACTTATTTATACTTATTCTTGGATTGTCAGCCATTACAATGTCTTACAAAAACCCTATCCCTAATGTGGTTATGTTTTCCTACATGCATGCCTCACATGCTGCTTTTCCTCTTTTCCCAGCGCGCTCCCCTATTTTCCAACGATGCTTTGATTCCTTCAATGCTTCCTCGATTTCTCTCAACATTGGCCAACACCAATAGGCTCCCAATACTGACATCGTGACTCGTCCCAAGTCATTCACAGATTACAACATCTTTTACTGCATGTTCCAGTGCATCATACATCTCTGTTATCCGCTAGAATTGCTCCTGAGCTTGGTTGCTCTTCTCTGTCATTTCCTCTACTACCTACGCGGTGACTGGAGTTATTAATATATCTCCCCCATCCAAACCTATCTTTTCAATGTGCACTTTAGTTGTGTCGATCTCCATGACCAACTTCTTTTCCTTCTCGTGTAAGGGCTCTAATTGAGCCTATCTTGCCATCTTTTGTGTCTACACCTCTTTTTCTTCTACCTATAGGTTCTTCATCTCTACAGAAGTTTTGATATTTTTTGGGAGGGACATTGTTCTCTTTTTCTGCTTGACATCTATCATTGCTGCGTGCAAATTATATTCCTGCCATTGTAGCTCCTATAGGATCCCATACTCTAATATCTGTGTCCATAGCTAGGCACTCTTTTCCAACATCTATGTCATTATTTGTATATTATGCGCGATGTTCTCTGCAGATGTTGTCGCATCCCGTTTCTTTGCATTTTGACGTCTGGAGGAGTAGTAGGTACTGCACACTCCTCCAGTTCCTTGATCTGGTCTTTGTATTGTTGTAATGTTTGTGCTATCTTTCTCATCTTCTCTTATGAAGACGCTTCCTCCGATTTTGTGCTGTCTGAGATGGCTTGAAAGACTACCTATATATGGTTCTCCATATCGTCCAGTTTCTGTTGTGCCCTCTTTTTCTCCTACCCTTCTTGGCTGATGACTTCCTTCATTATGGTATTCTGCTCCTGCACTATCCGTAGATTCATCACGTCATACCTTTCTCTAGACTGAATCTCTTACGTGATGCTGACCTATAATTTATATAGTTCCTTTGTTGAAATCTTAGGCAAAGCCAAGTCCAATGTGTCAATGTCTTTTAAATGTTTCTTCGCTATCTCTTCATCAAGAAATAACATCTCAGCTGTTAATATGAAGTTGGCACTCCCTTGTGATATGATCTCCACTGTTTCTTGAGTAGGAACTCCTTCCCTAGACTTTTCTGGTGTGTCCTTATGTTGCAGTTCAACCTGTATCTTCAACTGCTCCATCACAACTTTTACCTCCTATAGTTTCTCTAGAATTGAAGCCCGGTGGTTCTCAACATTTTCCCACATATCTGACAGTCGATATTCCACTGTCATGGCTATCAGCTCCACATCATCTACTGTCAATGATGTTTCCATTGATTTTATGTGGGCCTTCGCCTTCTTCCTCAAGTTGCTTGCTTGCTCCCTTGTTCTCTTTATTTGGGCTGCTAATGGCTTTGATGCCTTAGGAATCTATGTATCCATGCCTGTATCCTATGCCATTTCTTCCTCCATAGGTTTCTCCCATGTCTCCATTCTTATTCCTTCTGTGTGCCCCTGCTCTATCATTCCTCTTGGTGCATGTTCTGGGTGTGATGGTCCTTGTGTAGAACCACGCTATGATTTCTTCTTTGTTCATCTTTATTTTGTATAGGACTACTTGCCCCCTCTTGACCTTGTGTTGTCTTCTTATTTTTGTTTGCGTCATTTGTGTCTTTCTACTGTGCAAGCACTGTTCTATCCTACATCATAGTTTGTCCTCATGGCACTGTATTTGGGATTATTGGCATTCTCCACTATTCATACCACTCCTCGACATCCATCTAGATATCCTGCATTGTCACATAGTAATTAAGCTGTAGCCACTCCTTGGTTGGATCCCTCTTTGCTTATAGCCACATACTATGGCGTGATGCTTGGAAATTTATTATCTTTCCAAAATCTTGGACAATTTTCAATGAGATTCTCCATGTGTCTGCCAACTTGGTTTGGATATCCATTAGGTACACCACGAATACGTCACTGTTGATTTTGTTTTCCTTTGGATCCGATGTGCTTTGATGAGACATGTAGCACGTTGCACCACACTTTCATGTTCTCTGCAGGAACACGTTGTATGCGGGTTCTTTCCATCCCACCAATGCAATGAGGATGAGTAACCACGAGTAGTGGAACTCAGAGCCCCAATATTTTGTGTCCTTGCAATATTCTATAAAGCAATTTAGTAAATAGGGGGCCCAACTCATCGATCTCCCCTTCGCACATTATGTTGCCGTTGCGACTACTCCTATGGGTACCTCCTCCTTTCGGCACTTGTGCATTACTTTGCAACCTAACAGTCTTGTTGCAAATTTGGTTGCAGGATTGTTGATGTCACTAATCCTGATTCCTCTGTTACCCCTCTCTGCTCCATACTTCATATTTATTTTGTTGGAGATTTCTTTTGCCTTTGTTTTTTATTCAAAATGTTTCTCTAGATTCTCCCCATTCATGGGTAACCTGATAATTGTTGCAATTAGATCAACATTGATAGGCATGGACCTATCCATCCATAAAATCCCTCCATGCACTCTTGCTAAGAGTTGCTTGACACATCCATTGATGTGTTTACCACGCTCGAAGTGTGGTATATCTAGTAAATTGATAGTGCATGTGTTGTATAGCCCTAGGATCCACTGCACATGCTCCAACAGTGGTGCGCCTGATGGGCCTTCTCCCCTACTCTCCAAGAAATTATGTGGGGAAAATTATAGGAATTTCATTGCGTCTACCACATCATGGTTAGAGTATTTAAGAGCATCTACTCCTCCCACCATTCTGTCATTGACCTTCACTCCCTTGGAGATTTTTGGCATCACTATGGACAATTCCACCTGTCTACATTGTACGCCTTGCGCATTTCTCTCTGATCGTGCCTTCTTCTTCCCTTGTAGGGACGATACCCCAACCGCTGGTATGGCCTTGAGCTCTATTTGACAGTCTTCTTCTGGTTCTCGGTCCTACTCTAGGCCTTGCTGAGTCGAATCCATGGACTGTTCCTCTTGTTGTATCCATGTTTCCCTGGACACGTAATATTCTGTCCTTTCTACATCCTTCTTCAGTTGTTTAGCCTTGTGTGTGAGGTTTTTTTCCTCCTCTATGTGCATGGTACTAGGATCATATTTCGGCATGTGAATCCCATCCACATCCATGACTTTGGGTATCTCTTGCATTCTTGTTTTTGTTACTTGAGCACTACTTCTTGTATTCTACCTAGTTCTGCTTGATGTCTTGACTCTCGATGGTGAAATTTTGCTAAATTAGAACTGCTTTCCTCCAATATCCACTAGTTTTTATCACTTCACACTATTTCGTGCTCAACTTCTCACTCTTTTCTCTTCTCCTTAGTGAAAACCACAAATGACTGTTTTCCCCCATTTTCTGACTTTTATAGCGGGACAACGAAATGACAGTTGTGTCGCACTGAAAATTGTCACCTTTTCTCTTTCTACTATGTTTCCTGCATGGTGTGCCTTTCTACCCATTGATTTCTCTACTGTGCACAGTGTTTTCAATCACTGGTTTTTCTGCAGCGCATTGTTAATTCTAACAGTTCTATTATATCAAAACCTTCCATCTTCATCGATCTGATTGTATTTTTATCCCATTTCTACTTTTTATGGATTTTCTTCCTTTTCTCCTTTTTGTTTTTTTTTCTCATTTTCTCTATCTACTATAATACAATATGTACATATTTTCTTACTACGTCGTAGGGTTCAAGTGCTAGGAGGTCGGTTGTCCCTATACAATTTCATTTGACTCCAATTGATCATTCATCATAGTTATGTGACTCCCAATTATTTTAACTATACTGATCCCCTGTTGGTGACATTATTCACTTCATATGGGCCCAACCAATGTATTCTAAATTTTCCTAGATGCTGACAAAATTTGTTGTCATAGAGAAAGACTAGGTCTCCCTCCTTGAAACTCTTCCTCTTGATATGTCTGTCACGCCAATATTTATCTCTTGCTTTCTGCACTTCCTGGTGAAATCCTGCCAGAATCCTATCTTACTCCATTTACATGAAATAACTTAGGCTTTCTTTTACTGCGCCTCATTATGTCATGTTGGTAATTGCTGCGACTCACAGGCTAGGTAGCAACAATTCTAATGGTACCACTACTTCCTGTCCATACACCAACCTGAATGGTGTCTGTCCTGCCAACGTTTAGCATGTAGTCCCGTATGCCCATAGTACTGTTGGTATCTTCAAATCCAAATCATCCATGTTGACATTGCAATCTTAGTTAAGGAATTCTATAGGATATTATTGAAGGATTTCACTATTCCATTTTCCCAAGGATGGTATGGTGTACTCTTCTGATGGTAGACTTCAAATTCCTTAGTCATAGCCCTGACAATACTATTGATAATGTGAGTGCCTTGGTCACTCATCAAAATCCTTGGATAGCAAAATCTAGTGATCACGTGTTCAAACAAGAAGTGTGTTGTTGTCTCTGTGCTGCAATATTAGACTGATGTGACCTCTTTCCATCTTGTTAAGTATTCTATTGTAGTAATGATATACCTTTCTCCTGACCTCTTTGTCGGTGGGTTAATTGGTCCCACAAAGTCTATTGCCCATTTTTCAAATACCTACAATGTTACTTGTGGTCTTAGGGGCATCTCATCCCTTCTATTAGGTTTACCAACTCTCTAACAGACATCGCATCTTTGGCAATAGTCCTTAGCATCTCTATGTATTGTCGGCCACCATAGTCTTGCACATAATACCTTCTACACGGTATCTTTTCCCACATAATGTCCTCCAACTATTCCCTCATGATATTCTTCCAAAATCCTAAGTCTTTCGTGTTCTAGTACACATCTTCTCAAAATGCTTTCGGCGTCCATCTTGTATAAATGTCCTGCAATTAGTTGATAGTATGCAACTCTGAATATTGGATTTTTCTTTTTCATGGTGTTAAACTCTTGCGGCGTAGTCCATGTACTCAAGTATTCAATGATGTCAACAAAATATTCATCATCTATTTGTACCGAAAACAATTGAGCATCAGGGAATTTATCCTCTAAATTTGTAGGTTCCTCTCCATTAGTGACCCTTGACAGGTTATTAGGTCCTGCATTCAGCTTCCCTGTTCTGACTATTACTTCAAAATAGAATTTCTGAAATAACAGTAGCCATCTACAGATTCTCCCCCCCAACACTGGCTTGTTGATTAGGTATTTTAGGGTTGAATGATCTGTGAACATCTTAAATTGTTTACCTAGTAAGTAATGTATGAACTTCTAAAGTGCATAGGCCATAGCTAGACCTTCTCTTTCTATAGTATTGTAGTTCTGATATGATTCTGACAATTTTCTTCTAGCAAATGCTATAGGATGATCCAATTCCCCTGCTCTTGGCTATGCCAGAATTGCTCCAAGTGTTATAGTTGATGCATCTACATGCACATGGAATGTCTTTCCCAACATGGGAATACTAGTATAGGGGTTGTGGCCATCTTTTCTTTTAAGGTGTCCAAACCTTGCTGAAAGTCCTCATTCCATTGAAATTTAGTATCTTTCTTTAACAATTTCTCCATTAGCGCAGTGATTTGTGCATACCCTTTTATGAATTTCCTGTAGTACCATGTATGTACCAATGTTGCTCTCAAATGGCGTACTGATTTTGGTGGTGGTAAATTGACAATCACTGCAATCTTGGCAGGATATACTAGCAAGCCTTGTTTTCACACTATATGTCCCAACAATATTCCAAAAGGTGTCCCAAAGATGCACTTCTTGATATTCAATGATATCTGACACTGCCTGCATCTTTCCAACATCAGTCTCAACACTTCCATGTGGTCTTTTAATAGACTATATACGGTCCAATCATCCAGATACACTTCTAAAAACTGATGTATGAACTCCTTAAAACAAACTATTACAACCCTTGAAAATATGGTTGGTGCATTCTTCAGCCCAAAAGGCATGACTATGTACTGATAGGATCCCCATTCTATGGAAAAATTGGTCTTGTACCTATCTTCTGGGGCTATCCTAATCTGATGGTAACCTGAGAATCCATCTATAAATGAGTATGCTTCATGGCCTCCTACATTCTCTAATACCTCATCTGTGAAAGGGGTAGGAAAAGGATCATGTAAGCATGCATCATTCAATTTTCTCAAGTCTACACAAATCCTTATCCCCCCTTGTTTCTTTTCTTGCACTACTATAGGGATTATCCATTCAGATTCCTCCACTGGTTCTATTATACCCACTTCAAACATTCTGTCAATTTTTTCTTTCACTTTCTTCTTAAATATTGGATTTAGTCTATATGTTCTCTGTCTGATAGATCTAGCCTCAGGTTTGAGAGGTATCTTCATCTCTCCTAGATCTCCTACTATGCCTTTCATCTCTGTAAACATTGTTGGGAATAGGTCATTGTACTCGCACAGTAACTTTGTTATCTTCTCCACTATTTGTTCATTCCAATAATCTCCAATGCTGGCCATTTTGGGGTTATCAGTTGTCCCAATATTGACTTTCTTCACCTTGATTGATGCAGCAAAAAATTCTGATTCAGAAATGGACCTTCCACCCCTCTTTCACCATCAAATTTTGTAATAGGAATGTTTCGTGGATCATCTTCATCTGGTGCTTCGTCTTCCACATGATAGCATTCCAATAGTTCTTTGACTATCTGTATGTTCTATTTTTGACACTCTGTCATGAGTTCAACCTATGGTTCCTCAATAAATATCACCCCTATGATTTTTTTGAGTGTTGAATCAAGGTTGGGGTTCTCATGTTTAAATGAGAAAGTGACCATCAATATTTTATGTAATGTTTTCAATTCTACAGTGCCTCTGCACAGTTCCTGGTCTACATACCAATTTTCTAGGATTCCTTCCAATGTGTGGATGAAGTGATGAGGGAATTCCTCCAGTGGTTTCATCCTTCATTGTGTCCTGCACTTCTCCAAGTGTTCTGTTGGTGTCCCTTTTCCATCATATATCTACATCTCATTGCTTGTCAGTTCTATGCCGAATCTAATGCATGGTAATCACTTACATTGGTACCAATACTTAACTGTTTCTTTGTAATAACACCACCATATTGTAGGTGTTTCCTTGAGTGCAATGTCTAGGTCTAAGAGCCTATGATTCTCTAACACTTCATCTTTGTATCTTGTTAGGAATTGATACAGGATCTTTTCATCGAGTGACTTATAAAGAATTGCATTAAATGAGCATAAATTAAAGTGCACCATTAAAGAAGGAAAAGCTCAATAATGAAGAGACATAAGCGTCAAATCTGAACACAAAAACTTGATAACGGAGTTCATCCCTGGTGGACTACGTCTCCGGCTCCTGCTCTCAAATGGGTAGGACTTTTTATTAACTCAACAATATAATTTTGCAAAATACGTAAGTATACCTCATTCTAAAATCAATTTGTAGATTTTTTTCTCAGATCAGAAAACCGACAGCACCACTGAATTTGTGGCATCGAATTACCCAAAAATGACTATCTCCATGCCTCGATTCGACTCTGGCACTCCCAGGCCCAAGAGGAATTTTGTCTTAGTTTTCGTGCCCTGCAACCTGCAATAAATGATGAATAATTTACCTCGAACTGCGTTCCAGTTCGTACCCATGCATGCCCTCTCTAGCACTGGGTGAATTCATGTTTTAAATAATAAAAATGATTTTGTTAACAATGTGGGATCGTTGTCCCATTGGTTACGGAGAATATATTAAGGCGTGTATAAGGGGGGAGGTCCTGGGGTCAACCCAACGGGCCTCCCTTTTTGTCTTGACCGTTGCAATATATGTGTGTGTGTGTGTGTGTGTGTGTGTGTGTGTGTGTCATTTCCATTCTACTAACTTTGGTGAAGCTTCTATCTGTTGGTCAGTTGCTAGATTTGGTGGGGTCCTGCCAAATTTGGCGGACCCACCAAATATTTTTTTTTTTTTAAATTTCGATCATGGGTTGTCATTGGGCATTTGCCCACTACCACATGGCAGCCCATGATTGGGCGATGTGGCAACCACCTATTGGGCCACGCCAACCATTGTACCATCAACCTACCACATTAGTGCCACGTCATTGTACAATTTGTCACTTCAGTTGCAAACTCAGCCTGCCATGTCACTATACAGAATTCCACGTGGCTATATGGACTACCATGTGGCACAATCTTACTGGTCCATGGAATGACCCAGAAATTCCAAATATGAGTGACACATGGTAGCCTCTGGTGCTGCCACATCACCATGATGACATCAGCATGACATGTGTCAACTTCTTCACATGCCACATATGTTGTACGGATGCTGACATCATATGTACAGATGCTGATGTCAGCAGTATGGATGTTGACTCATCCCCCTGTTGATTGGGCTAGGTTGACCAAACTTTGACCGCAAATATATTTTGATCTGTGACTCCGTTTGACGAGCCGTTTATGCTGTTGGAAATCTTGCGATGTGCTCTTCGCGATGATGTCATTTTCACTGAGTTTTGAGAACTTTTAATTTTTTCTTTTTCTTTGTCTGCTGAGGCCATTCTAAGCATCGTTAGTTTCTTCTACGAGTTTTGATTTGTTCTTAGTCTTCTCTAAATCCTTTTTGGATCATGCTTTCCCAATGAGAGCTTTTTGGACCACCAAAATATTTCATCAATCAACATATAAGTGAGGGAAAAGTTCCCTCACCTTGTCCTTCTCAATCCACTTTTCCTTGCTTGGATGTGTGCCCTTTAAGCCTACTCAAATATAATCAACATCACCCCTGTGTGAATTCCTCATCCTTCTTTCTAGGATGATATCTTCCTTTAACTCATCCAAGTACTCAGGAGAAAACTCATCAAATGAAGGTATTGAAACTTCCTCATCCTGATCCATGATCATGGGAGGCTAAAAAAGTTTCAAGTTCTCTACATTTAGAACTAAGTAAATCTGCATATAAGGTGGAAGATCCAGACGAAAAGCATTGGTACCACTTTTCTCCAAAATAGTGAAGGGTCCATAATGAATGGGATTAATTTTCTTTCTTTCACCCTTGAATCTCTCCTTGTTTATGTGAAGCCATACCCGATCTCCAACCGGGAACTGATGGTCAACCTTGTGCTTGTCATGCTGAGCTTTATATTGTGCTTGAATTTTTTCCAACTATTCCCTGATTGTCTGGTGCACCTACTGGATCCTCTAGATGAAATTGCGGGCTCTATCCTCTTTTATTTATTCATTTGAATCAACATCTCTCCCATACATCAAGTCCAAAGGAACTTTAGGTAGGTACCCAAAACATGTCTCAAAAGGTGAACATTGAGTGGAGGAATGTAAGGATCGGTTGTAAGCTTGTTGTACACAGGGTATCTATTCATCCCATAACTTGGGATGCTTGCTGCAGTATCCTCAAAGTAAAAGTACCATTGTTTGGTTTACAATCTTTGTCTGTTCGTTGGTCTATGGATGGAAAGCAGTGCTCCTCTTCAATTTGGTGTCCATCATTCTCCACAAGCTTGTCCAAAAATCCCCAAGGAATCAAGTATCTCAATCTGAGATAATGGATGTGGGTAACCCTAAGTGAACCCAAACATACTGAAAGAAGATATTAGTAGTCTACTTTTTAGATGGAATTAAGATACACATCCTGTTGAACCTATCCACTACAANCACATGCCACATATGTTGTATGGATGCTGACATCATATGTACAGATGCTGATGTCAACAATATGGATGTTGACTCATCCCCTGTTGATTGGGCTAGGTTGACCAAACTTTGACCGCAAATATCTTTTGATCCGTGACTCCGTTTGACGAGCCGTTTATGCTGTTGGAAAGCTTGCGATGTGCTCTTTGCGATGATGTCATTTTCATTGAGTTTTGAGAACTTTTAATTTTTTCTTTTTCTTTTTTTGCTGAGGCCATTCTAAGCATTGTTAGTTGCTTCTACGAGTTCTGATTTGTTCTTAGTCTTCTCTAAATCCTTTTTGGATCACACTTTCCCAATGAGAGATTTTTGGACCACCAAAAGATTTCATCAATCAACATATAAGTGAGGGAAAATTTCCCTCACCTTGTCCTTCTCAATCCACTTTGCCTTGCTTGGATGTGTGCCCTTTAAGCCTACTCAAATATAATCAACATCACCCCTACGTGAATTCCTCATCCTTCTTTCTAGGATGATATATTCCTTTAAATCATCCAAGTACTCAGGAGAAAACTCATCAACTGAAGGTATTGAAACTTCCTCATCTTGATCCATGATCATGGGAGGCTAAAAAAGTTTCAAGTTCTCTACATTTAGAACTGAGTAAATCTGCATATAAGGTGGAAGATCTAGACGAAAAGCGTTGGTACCACTTTTCTCCAAAATAGTGAAGGGTCCATAATGAATGGGATTGAGTTTATTTCTTTCACCCTTGAATCTCTCCTTGTTTATGTGAAGCCATACTCGATCTCCAATCGGGAACTAATGGTCAACCTTGTGCTTGTCATGCTGAGCTTTATATTGTGCTTGAATTTTTTCCAACTGTTCCCTGATTGCTTGGTGCACCTGCTGGATCCTCTAGATGAAATTGCAGGCTCTATCCTCTTTTATTTCTTCATTTGAATCAACATCTCTCCCATACATCAAGTCCAAAGGAACTTTAGGTAGGTACCCAAAACATGTCTCAAAAGGTGAACATTGAGTGGAGGAATGTAAGGATCGGTTGTAAGCATGTTGTACATAGGGTATCTGTTCATCCCATAACTTGGGATGCTTGCTGCAGTATCCTCAAAGTAAAAGTACCATTGTTCGGTTTACAACCTTTGTCTGTCCATTGGTCTATGGATGGAAAGCAGTGCTCCTCTTCAATTTGGTGTTCATCATTCTCCACAAGCTTGTCCAAAATCCCCAAGGAATCAAGTATCTCAATTTGAGATAATGGATGTGGTAACCCAAAGTGAACCCAAACATACTGAAAGAAGATATTAGTAGTCTGCTTTTTAGATGGAATTAAGATACATATCTTGCTGAATCTATCCACTACAACATAAAAATAATCATGGAGATACTTTCCAATGGATGGGATGGAACAAGTAGTGTGAGTATATCCTTCGTTTTCTATTAGTGGGCTTACAAGTAGAACACATCACACACCCCTTTACATATTTAGTTACAATTGCTTTCATTTGAGGCCGATAAAAAAACCTTTGCAAATGAGCCATAGTTTTTCCTACCCCAAAATTCCCAGACACAAGGGAAGTGTGAGTTTCTCATATTACATGGACTCGTTCACTTGTAGGAATACATAACTTTCCAAGATGGTAGAGTATTTTTCCCTGCAGACAATAGTTCTCTACCTGTGCACCATGGGTTAGCTTCTCATATACTTCTTTAAAATCTTCTTCAATTAAATATTGTTCCACATAGTTATCATGAGATAAAGAAGTGTCCTTAAAAATAATAGAAGCAACAATAGGAGGTCTAGAAATCATATCAGTGACCTTGTTACTTGTACCCTTTTTGTACTTGATTACCAAATGAAATTGTTGTAGAAAACCCATCCATATGTAGTGTCGATATTGTTGCAGTTTGGTTTGTGCTTGGAGATACTATAAGGGTTGGTGATCAGTATGTATGATTGTTTCCTTCCCTAACAAGTAGTGCTTACATTTTTTCATGCTTTGAACTAATGCATACAACTCTTTATCATATGTAGGATAGTTAACAACATATTGGTTAAAAGTTTCAGAGTGGTAACATATAGGCTTATGATATTGCATCAATATTGCACCCATGGCATATCCGCTGGCATCTGTTTCGATATCAAAGGGTTGTTGAATATTCGATAGTGCTAATACTAGTGTGGTACTGATATTTTCCTTCAAAGTGTCGAAATATTTTTGTTGCTTTCCTTCCCACTGAAAAGTGTTCTTCACACTGGTTAAGGCATGCAAAGGAGTTTCTATAAAGGAGAAGTTTGAAATGAACCTCCTCCAATACTGAACTGCACCTAAAAAGCTATGAACCTTGGTTACACTTTTTGGCTCAGGCTAATCTACAATTACATCAATCTTGGAAGTTCAATTTCTAATTGTCTTCCTCCTACAATATGACCTAAGTATATAAGTGAAGTCTTGCCAAATTCACACTTAGACAATTTTACATCCAACTTTTCCCTTTGCAAAGTATCCAATACTTGCTTTACATACCTCACATGTTCATCCCAAGTCCCACTAAAAATAAGAATGTCATCTAAATATACAATCACAAAATCATCTAGGAAAGTCATGGATACATCATTCATCACATGCATGAAAGTTGTTGGAGCATTACAAAGCCCAAACAACATAACTAACCACTCAAACAATCCCTGTTTGGTTTTAAAGGCAGTCTTCCATGCATCTTGTTCTACAACCTTGATATGATGGTATCCACTACACAAATCCAACTTACTGAATAAACAACATTATTTAATTGATCAAGTAAATCATCTATACGAGGAAGAGGGTATCGATTTTTCATCGTGATTTTATTTAAGGCTCGACAATCGAC
>JASDQU010243108.1:80321-112298 GCA_032191745.1 Picea mariana
TTCCTACCCCAAAATTCCCAGACACAAGGGAAGTGTGAGTTTCTCATATTACATGGACTCGTTCACTTGTAGGAATACATAACTTTCCAAGATGGTAGAGTATTTTTCCCTGCAGACAATAGTTCTCTACCTGTGCACCATGGGTTAGCTTCTCATATACTTCTTTAAAATCTTCATCAATGAAATATTGTTCCACATAGTTATCATGAGATAAATAAGTGTCCTTAAAAATAATAGAAGCAACAATAGGAGGTCTAGAAATCATATCAGCTACCTTGTTACTTGTACCCTTTTTGTACTTGATTACCAAATGAAATTGTTGTAGAAAACCCATCCATATGTAGTGTCGATATTGTTGCAGTTTGGTTTGTGCTTGGAGATACTATAAGGGTTGGTGATTGGTATGTATGATTGTTTCCTTCCCTAACAAGTAGTGCTTACATTTCTTCATGCTTTGAACTAATGCATACAACTCTTTATCATATGTAGGATAGTTAACAACATATTGGTTAAAAGTTTCATAGTGGTAACATATAGGCTTATGATATTGCATCAATATTTCACCCATGGCATATCCATTGGCATCTGTTTCGATATCAAAGGGTTGTTGAATATTTGATAGTGCTAATACTAGTGTGGTACTGATATTTTCCTTCAAAGTGTCGAAATATTTTTGTTGCTTTCCTTCCCACTAAAAAGTGTTCTTCACACTGGTTAAGGCATGCAAAGGAGTTTCTATAAAGGAGAAGTTTGAAATGAACCTCCTCCAATACTAAACTGCACCTAAGAATCTCTGTACCTTGGTTACACTTTTTGGCTCAGGCTAATCTACAATTACATCAATCTTGGAAGGATCAATTTCTAATTGTCCTCCTCCTACAATATGACCTAAGTATATAAGTGAATTCTTTCCAAATTCACATTTAGACAATTTTACATACAACTTTTCCCTTTGCAAAGTATCCAATACTTGCTTTACATACCTCACATGTTCATCCCAAGTCCCACTAAAAATAAGAATTTCATCTAAATATACAATCACAAAATCATCTAGGAAAGTCATGGATACATCATTCATCACACGCATGAAAGTTGTTGGAGCATTACAAAGCCCAAACAACATAACTAACCACTCAAACAATCCCTATTTGGCTTTAAAGGCAGTCTTCCATGCATCTTGTTCTACAACCTTGATATGATGGTATCCACTACACAAATCCAACTTACTGAAATAAACAACATTCTTTAATTGATCAAGTAAATCATCTATAGGAGGAAGAGGGTATCGATTTTTCACCGTGATTTTATTTAAGGCTCGACAATCGACACACATTCGCCATGTGCCATCTTTATTTGGCACCATCATGATCAGAATACCACAAGGAGATGAACTGGGCCTGATGACCCCTTAATCCAATAAGCCTTATCCCTTCTTCTTAATCTCTATCATTTCCAAAACTGACATCTTGTACATGCCCACATTAGGAAGAGGAGAATCATGTTGAAGATGTATCTCATGTTGGATTTCCCTCTTAGGAGGTAATCCATTTCGTTCCTGGAAAATATCATCCTACTTAGAAACATTATCAATTAACTCTTTCTTATGATAAGGATCATATCCTTGGAAAGCGTCGGATGTTCTGACATCTTTCTCTATACAACCATGAGTACATATCTCTTATTAGTGTTTATGGGTCTCTTCATTTGTCCTTCACTAAAATGTGTTGTGTTTACCCTCATGTTGTGAGATTTAACAATATATTCTACTCCCCCCCTTAGTAAGGTGGTATTTTTTCTCTTGACAAAAGAAGACTGCTTTTCTATCATAAAGATAAGGACTCCCCAACACTATGCCACATATATCAAGTGATACAACATCCAAATCTACTTCATCAATCAAATTTGAAGCAATAACAAATATGACCCTACATTGTTTAGTGACATTAAGTTTTTCTTTATCACATACCCAACCAAGAGGATAAGGATTTGGATGTGGTTTCGTTTCAAGACCCATGTTTTTGACAAGTGCTTCAAATATCAAGTTTACTTGGGAATCCATATCAAATAATGTATCTATCTTATTGTGTTTAGATACAACTCTTATGTGAAATAATTCAATCCTCTTTCGTTCATCATCATGAGATTCATTATCGGAATTTGAACTAGCATGAAGGGAATATTTACCTTGTACTCCAGCCACTGTGATCTTTCCTTCGTCTCCTGAATCAGAACCAAGATCTTGTTGCATTGTAGCAACCATTTTTGTCTTCCCCTTTCCACCGAATTGTTTCGGTCTCTTCATTAGATGCAATTTCCAACAATGCTCATCATCGTGACCACTTTTCTTGCAATGAGTGCAAGATGTATTTACTCCTTCTCTCGTCACTGTGGTGGTCTTCTTGTCCTTCATTTTAAATTTCTTAAAAGGATTATGTGGGAGATTGGAAGGTTTCTTTGTGGGATCTTCTTGAAAAAGCTTTCCCCTGTTCTCAAGGTGAGTGGCTTGCACACAAATTTCGTCAAGGTTGGTGGCGTTAAATAAGAGAAAAGTATGATGAATATAACTGTGAAGTGCGCCAACATACTTCATTAAAGTTTCATAAGAATCCAAAGGAATGTTTAATGCAAGATATTTATTCCTAAATTCTTCTATGAAACTTTGTATAGTTTGACCTTTACTTTGCCTTAAAGTTTTCCATTCCATCATTGCTTTATGTAAATAACCTAATGGATAAAATTGCTTCCTTATCACTGATTTAAATTCCGACCATGAGGAAACAAGATTACCACACTTACTTATGTCCTGAATTTTTCTCTCCCACCATACTAGAGTGGTGTCGTCCAACCAAAGAGAATCCAGTTGCACTTTAACTTCCTCTTCATCAATATTTTGAACATGACAATATACTTCAACATGTCGGATCCAATTATCTAGGTTTTCAGGATTATCATCTTCATTAAACATAGGTAAAGCAAATTTTACATCAAGCTTTAATAATGGTTTCTTAAAAGAGGATTTATGTCTAGAATGATGAGAATTCTCAGAGGAAGAAGAAATAGAACTTGATGGTGAAGATGGAGGCTCAAGAGGGTCTCCTCCAACCCCCTTTTTTACCGAAGCATCATCATCTTCATGTGCTTCTTTTTTCTTCCCTTTCTTCTTCATCCTCTTCTCATAGTCTTCATACATTCCTTCGACCATTTCTGACATGCAATAAAATATCATATGAAATTTTTTCTCCTGTTCATCACGCTTGCCCTCTTCTGCCATTTTCTTCCTTCAAGATGAACGACCAAATTCGGGATTGAAAGTATTAAGAGTTCCTTCACCCTGCTTATGCTTGGCCCTAGTAAGCATTCACACTCAACAATTCAAGTCAAATACGACTTCTCTGATACCAAAACGATCCAAGATCTTTTCATCGAGTGACTTATAAAGAATTTCATTAAATGAGCATAAATTAAATTGCACCATTAACGAAGGAAAAGATCAATAATGAAGAGACATAAGCATCAAATATGAACACAAAAACTTGATAATGGAGTTCATCCCTGGTGGACTATGTCTCTGGGTCCTGCTCTCAAATGGGTAGGCATTTTTATTAAATCAACAAAAGAATTTGGCAAAATACATAAGTATACATCATTCTGAAATCAAGCTACAAAAGTTTTGCTCAGTTCAGAAAACAGACAACATCACTGAATTCATGGCATCGAATTACCCAAAAATGATTGTCTCCATGCCTCTATCCAAATCTGGCACTCCTAGGCCCAAGAGGAATTATGTCTCAATTTTTGTGCCCTGCAACCTGCAATAAATGTTGAATAATTTCCCTTGAACTACATATCGGTCCGTACCCATGCGCACCCTCTACATCACTGAGCATATTCTTGTTTTAAATAATAAAAATGACGTTGTTAACAATGTGGGGTCGTTGTCCCATTGGTTACAGAGCATATATTAAAGCATGTATAAGGGGGGAGGTCTCGGGGTTAAGCCCACGGGCCTCCCCTTTTGGCTTGACCGTTGCAATGTGTGTGTGTGTGTGTGTGTTTGTCATGTCCATTCTGCTAACTTTGGTGAAGCTTCTAGCTGTTGGTCAGTTGCTAGATTTGGCGGACCCACCAAATCTTTATATTTTTTTAAAATTTTGATCACGAGTTGTCATTAGGAATTTTCCCACTTCCATGTGGAAACCACCTATTGGGCCACGTCAACCACTATACTATCATCCTTCCATGTTAGTGCCACATCACTGTATGGATTTCCACTTTAGCTGCCAACTTATCCTGCCACGTCACTGTACAGACTGCCACATGGATGTACGGACTACCACATGGTGCAATCTTACTAGTCCACGGAATGACCAAGAAATTCCAAATATGAGGGACATGTGGCAGCCTTTGGTGTTGCCATGTCACCATGCTGACATCAGCATGACACGTGCCACCTCTTGAAAATTCCATGTATGTTCTATGGATGCTGATGTCATCCATACTGATGCTAACGTCAGTAGTACAAATGCTGACTCATCTCCCTGCTGACTAGGCTAGGTTGACCAAACTTTGACCGTGAATATATTTTGATCCGTGACTTTGTTTGACGAGCCGTTTGCACCATTGGAAATCTTGCGACATGCTCTTCGTGATGATGTCATTTTCACTAAGTTTTGAGAAATTTGATTTTTTTCCTTTTCTTTGTCTGTTGATGCCATTCTGAGCATCCTTAGTTGCTTCTGTGAGTTCTGAGTTGTTCTTAGTATTCTCTGGATGCTTTTTGGATCATGAATTCTTCTAGTTCATTCACTCCATGAAAACTGGGAGGTTCTCTTATCTCCATACCCACCCATCTTACTGCGCGGTCTATTCTTGCGCACCTTCTTATGGATACTTCATGTAATATTTGTTGCCAATTTTCCAATCATGTATTTGAGTCAGAAGCACATGATGTGATACTTCTCTAGATGAGTACTCCATCTATAGTTGGTTTGAAATAATATTCTTCGTGCGCGGTGGTTTTGTATACCTGGTTTATTTCCTCCATATCTAAGCAAGTGGGTTCTACAAACCTTTCTCCTTCTAATGGATCTAATGGCGCAATGACTCTATATTCCCTTCATTTGAATGTCATATTCCTTGTCTTCAAGTTGATTATGTCCCGGTTATCAAATTCCCAATCCAGTCCAAGCAATGTTGGATAAGGTGTTGTACCATCTACTATCTCTATCACTTCAAAATCTGCCTTGGTGCACACTCCATTAAAATCTACTGTCACACTATTAATCCTTCCAATTGGTAGAAGTATGTGTTGGTTTTCTCGCTTCAATTGGATAGGTGAATAGCCTATTGTGGGCTCTCCCTTGCATTTCCATGTCTTATTGGGTAACACATTTACCTCAGAGCCTAAATCCAGTATGATATCCCCCATATTGAAATCTCCAATGTTGGCATTCAATCTAAATTCCTTGCTTGTCCTCCTTGTATGGAGGTGATTGGCTATTTTGTGCTCTAACTTTCCCTCTACTTTTGTGTTACATCTTTCTAACATATTTTTCAAAACTTTAATATATGATGGATCATTCAGTAGCTTAACACAGGTTTGCATAAACGTCTTTATGGTACTTACTTGTGCTATAGGTGGTACTTCACTGGTCTGATCCATTGATAAGGGCATATCGTACATTGGTATGTTCTGAGTATGGTGTGCAATTGATGTAGATGCAACATCTTTCTTGAGGAACTCCTTTCTTGCCTCCTTGAATATTTATTTTTATTTCCCCGCATCGAATTGTTTCTGTGGTTCAGTATTCTTCTTCACCCATTGGTGTTGTGTTGGATTCTATTGTACTATGTCAGCTCCTGTATTAGCTCCTCCACACATAACTATGTTGATATTTCTTGCATCATCCCTCACCTCTATAGAAATCCACTGAAAATTCTAATTTTTTTTATTTCGTTTTTCATGAACTTTCTCAAAAGTGTTGGGCATTCCTTTGTATCATGGTGTACTGTGCGACAGTACATGCATGTCGCATGTGGAAGTTGAAATTATCTTGAATAATGTCTTGGTTGTTGGTAGTTATGGCACACTACTGGACCTCTGCCTCTTCCAAATCCTCCTCTACCTCATCCTCCACCTCTGTATCCAGTTCGATCTCCTCGTGGTGCATTGTACTGAGGCACTTGATTGTATTGCGTGGGGTTATACTCTGGTTGTGCATTATTATATTGAGGATACATAATGTTGTACTATTTTTGTGCATTATTATATGAAGGTGGTACCTGGTTAAAATAATGTGTATCTTTCCTTATCATCATTTATTCATGCACCCTATAGGTGTCTGATGTTCTTTCCCGCATCAAGTCCATCATCCTACAATCTTTATCATCATGACCCACTAATTTGAAAAAGTTGCAATATGAACTCTTAGGTACTCTATGATACTTCTACATCATCGAACAATGATATGGATCAATTTCATGTGTTTTATAGATATCACACCATAGTCCTCGTGTTGGAAAAGGGTTTGGTAGCCATGTTTCCATGTACTGGGTGAAAGTTGGGCACTCATTCTTGTGGTGTCCTTCTGTCCTGCATGTGGTACACCAAACAACTTATCTTTTCTCTTTTCCCCTATTCTAATTTAATTTAAATGTGAGGTTCTTCATATCCTCCTTCAACTCCTCAATTGTTGGATCTATCTTCTGATACTGGTTCTCTTCTAGTTGTAGGGTTGCTTGTAGAGCCTCTACTTGAGTTTGAAACTTCTGCTGCCTCAAAGGGTATTTGAGGTGTGGTAGTAGTGAATTCACAAAGAGATGTCTATGTTGCATATCCATCATGACATACTTCAATTTTCCCTTCAATCACTTGAACCTATGATCAATATCACAAACACACTCTCCCAGTTTCTGTCTGATCTCAATCATCTCATTCATGTACTGATCTTCTGAACTCGGTTTCTTGAAATTCATTTATCACTAGCTTCTTGACATCTGCAATTGTCCTTGTTGTTCCTTGTGTATTGTTTATAGATAAGCTCATGTACCAATCCAGTGCGTAGTCTCTTAGTGTGATAGCTAACTGCGCAAGTTTTGTATCCTCATCTGTGATTTTCTTTTCTTCCAAAATCTTCTCAGAGATAAACAAGTGCTTTTCAGGATCCTTTGATGCCTCTCCCTTGAATTTGGGTAACCTGATGGTGGGATCATGTCTTTCCATTTTTAAGGGTGATGACCTATGACCTTCACACGGTGTACATACTTGAATAATAATTCCTGAAATGGATCATCCAATTTCTACTCCTTGGTTTGGTGCACTTCCTGTTGTATTTCTTCCACTAAAATTCGGTTGTCTAAATGGTGGTGTTATTTTGGGTGTATTAGTCACACATGGGTTTATTGGTTCCACACTAACACTGACATGGATAGGAGTTCTTCCTATTGTTCTTTCCCTTGGACCTCTCATCTTCCTCTCATACATTGTGTGCAGGATTTCCTCAATCTGCTCCACAGCCCGAAGATCCTCTACCTATTCTTCATCACTTTCCAAGCCCTCTCTCTTGGCTATGGTTCTCTTCTTATTATTCAACTTATATTGGTAGGGTACTCCACTGTGCATTTTTCCAGTTGTCTACATGATATTCTTGATCTGATCTTCCTCCATCATGATTGGGTCCAAGGCCTCCTCCTTCTTTCCTTTATCCATTTCTTCCTCCATTTCTTCATCCCTTGTCAGCGCTTCCCCCATGCACATAAGAAAGTTTAGTTTTTTGCTTCCATAGTCATTACACCTTTTTTATACAATAGGATATTGATGGAAGTATACAACGACCTATTATACTTTCCTCACGGTCCTCTTAGAAACTCTTGCAAATTTTGTGACAAATCTTGTAACAATATTGTCTAGACAGAAATCTACTGCTCATGTGAATTTTTTATCAACTTGTTGTAACTGGGTGATCTCCACAAGGTTCCACTCTAACTGTTGGATCTGATTTGTTGCATGGTTTTCTTTCAACCTCAATATCCATTTCTGCAACACATGTGGGAACTCACAGAAAAATACTTCATGCAAGTCTCTAAACTTGTGCTTGTCCAGATATTTGCGTGGTGTTATTTTAGGGTTTTTGTTGTCCTTCTGCGCAAAATCAAGATCCTTTGTTTTCAACCATCTTTCTATATCTTCCTTTTTTGGTTTCCACGGTTTGAACATCCCCTTCTATATGTTCATTTTCTATGTGATTCTTTCACTGATCCCACTCACTCAATCCCATGTAGTTCCAACCAGAAACAAAACCATTTGTTGGCTATCGCTCTCTTTCTACTTCTTAGTCTGACCTAGGTTTAGATCTGAACAATATTCCAACAAATCCCTCTAAAACTATCGGCCCTCCTGGTAAACCAGAAGGAAACACAACACATAGAGTGTACTGCACAGTCTCATTCGAGATAGTTCTATGGGTTACTACAATGCTCAGGTGCTTACAGTCTGGGAATGAGTGGGGATTTGGGATTATAGTTTGTGATCTTCATTTATTTACTCTATTATCCATCTATATTAAACACTATGTCGTTCTTTATCCATGCATGTAAATCAACAAATCTAACTACCTCATCAATACATTCATCTAAGATTTAACCATTGACAGAAAGGACATAAACAATAATAATTTCACATAACACATAATATACCATGGTTCACCCCCTCCTGGGCTACGTCCACAAATATTTGGCGGCTTAGGCTCTTTTATTACGGTTCTGTAATATATAGCGCCATGTGCACTACAACTCTGTTTATATGATTACAAAACAGGCTCTACGACCTTTGTGAGGCTGACTAGATCACACCAGGCTCCTCAGTGTGCCATCTAACCCTCAAGGTATAGTTACCTCATTCTCCCACATATCAAAATCTTACAAAAAGGTATCAGATCTTACCATCGTTTTCCTTGCTACGCAAAATAGTCTTATCTAACATGATATCCCCCTGCCCTAGACCTTCTAGGTACTTATTTATACTTATTCTTGGCTTATTAGCCATTAAAATTTCTTACAAAAACCCTAACCCTAATGTGGTTAGGTTTTCCTACATGCACTCCTCACATGTTGCTTTTCCTCTTTTCTCGGCATTGTTTTTCCTTTATTCTCGGTGCACTCCTCTGTTTTTCGGCAATGCTCTGATTCCTTCAATTCTTCTTCGATTTCTCTCAACATCAGACTGTGCCAAAAATATACATATTGAAATGAGAACACAACATATAATGTCTAAACTTCTGCAGCGCATATACCATTTCCTATCTTTCTTGTTTTTTGGTAATGTATTTCTTTTCGGTTGTTGACAACTTCCTTCTTGCAAATGCAATCGGATGGTCTATGTCTCCTTCTCATGGATGAGATAATATTGTGCCCAAATCTATGGATGATGCATCCACATGAACATGAAATTTCTTATTCCAATATGGTAATATCAATATTGGCGCAGTCACTAATTTTTTCTTCAATGTATCCAAACCTTTCCAGCAATCCTCATTCCATTGTAACTTAGTTTATTTCTTCAACAACTTCTCCATAGGTGTTGTAATCTGCACATAACCCTTAATCAACTTCCTGTAATATCTTGTATGGCCCAGGGTTGCTTTCAACTGTCTGACTAATGTGGGTGGTTGTAAGTCCAAAATCACTGCAATCTTGGTGGGGTCCACTAGTAATCCTTTATTACATACCACGTGGCCCAAAAACATTCCAAAAGGAGCACAAAAAATACATTTCTTCAGATTCAGTGAAATATGACATTGTCAACACCTACCCAACATTAACTTGAGTAATTATATGTGATATTTCAATAGACTAAACATAGTCCAATCATCTAAGTAAACTTCGACATGCATCGTTTAGCTTCCTTAGGTCAACACAAATACTGATTCCCCTTGTTTTCTTATCTTGCACTACCATTGGAATTATCCATTTTGATTCCATATCTATTACACATTATTTTGGTCATCTAAATGATCCATTGACAAGCATGTTTTCATGTTCCGAAAAGAACCTATCTTGATGAGAAAGGTGATTGGATTTCTCTTCCAAAAAACCTTATTAAGGAGTGTCGTCACAGGCTGCATCATAAGCAGGGTGTGATGATGCTTGGTCATCGTAGGTTGCATCATAAGCAGGGTGCGACAATGCTTGGTCATTGCAGGCTGCACTAAAGTTGGTTTGCGATGTCTCCGCAAGCTTCTCTACAACTGGGGTGCGACGATGCCAAAGGGATAAGAAGAGGTCGACCTTCAAGAAAGTTCTAGAAGGGAATATTCTAGAAGTTGAGGTGGCACCCGTATGGTTGGGATCCTACTCACTTCTTTGATTTGGTGGGATCATCCTAATCTCTTTAACCATCTCTCTTTCCCCTATATAAGGAGGGATTTCTCATGGAAAAGGTTAAGCAAGAAATTAAGATTAATGAAGGTTGAATTTGGCTAAGATTGTATGGAGAATTCTGCATTGGATCATTCTTGAGAACTTCATTTCAATTCATCAAGTCATTGTGGATCTTCTTCATTCAAGTTTGGAGCAAGTGTGTGTGTTGGAGAAAAGGGTCATCGGAAGGGGACCTTACAACATCAAGGCTTTGGTTGTAATCTTCACTTTCATTATTTACAATACAGTGATATGTTTCTTTCCCATAAGACTCATCTCGTTTTATTGTATGATTCCTTGATCACATACTTAGGTTCTCTTTGGGTATGCTATTTTTCTTTCACTTTGGTTGGCTTGTGTTCTCTTGCAGATCTAATATCACAGGAGCACTGGAGTGGATCTAGGACAATGACGACAAGAGGAAGCAATATTTAAATGGTATGTCGCCTTTCTTCCGTTTGATAGTAAACTCAATTATTAGAGCTTAGAGAAGGAATCATGTCCTGTCTTGTTTTGTTCTAGATCTAGGTGGATCTAGGGAGATATGTTTATGTCTGCATTTACCGATAAGTCCCATAACAAAATTGGTGACCATACTGGGGATACGAGTTCATTTTTTATTTTTTTCTTCCCATTTTCTTTTAGCCTACCTTCTCTTGATAATTTTCGTTCTCTAAGTCTGTGGGTTATCCATTCAAACTCCCTGGGTTTAGAAGTTCTTTTGGATTTTATGTCTTTCTCCCAAATTTTCAAAATTTACAAATCTCATTGCACTATACCTTGCCAACAGCCTACGACGACCCTTGCTCTTTGCCCTCTGCTTATCCATTCCAATGCGAATACATCCCACTCTGCTTTGCCAGTAGTCTGCGACGACCCTTGATCGTCGCACTGTGTCTTATGCTCGGCCTACAACGACTCCTGTAGGTTTTGTTGGAGTGAGTCAGTCTACTTTTTTCCACCCAGATTTGCCCTGAAAGCCTAGGGAGAACTACTTGTGCCCATGATTGATTGATTCTTGAGTTTGGAGCTTGCTTGTAGTTGGTTTCAGTGATTGAAAGTCTTTCTTTGCTTTTTGACAGTTTTTGCTCATACTCATTGTCACAGGGATATAATCTTGGATCTTCGTCTGAGTGCTTGTTGGACAAAGGGTCTTTGGTTTGTCTTGATTTTTGGATTCATTTTATTTTTCAGATTGTTTGTTGATTAATAAACACTTTTTTATTTCTTATGTCAAGAGTTTGTTTTTGTCTCGTTCATTTTGTTTACATTGTGATTTTGATTTGGGAATGGTATTGAGAGTGTCCTAATTTTCTTAGGTTGCATTTTCCTTTCGTCATCATACCCCTAATTTTATCTTGGAAAGGAAGAACTGAATTCATTTATTCTTTTTAGCAATCTATTACAATAAAAAAATTTACATTCGAAATATAAGAAGAAATTGGAAAATTTGTAGTGCATGATTATTTGGAATTGTGTTCGTTTAGAATTAAGGAATTGCAATTAGTATCTTGTTTTACTTTAAAGAAAAATACTTTCTCCCTACTGTAACTAGAGTTCATTGAATTTAAAATTGCACATTCATCTCTTTTTGCATTTTATTGGGTCAAGGTCACGACATAAATAGTTTCACTTCCATCTCCTTTTTTAGTAAGCAACAGCCTCTAAAATACATCGTAAATCTAAAATTTAATTAGTAACTTTTATTTTCTAGGGATATTTTGCACCAACAATAGCTAGGATATCACTTTGGAATAGGTTGTGAGGTACACTCTCCAAATCATCAAAACACACAATATTATCTCGTGATAGGGAGATTTCAAATCCAATTGCTACATTTTGTCCTGGGAAGCCATTCTCACACAAGGGTCAAACCTGAGGTCACATTAAGACTAGCAGAGTTACTTACCCTACTTTGTTGGTATTGGTGTAGAGATTGCATGTATTATGGGGGTCACTTGAAGGTATATCCACAATGATGAGTGGAAGCCTTTCAAGTTGATTTCGGGCTAGATACCCTACCTTTGCACGTGGATCGGACTGTTGGCTATTTCCCCAGGCATCACTGTTGTAGTTGGTAACCTTAGTATCCTATATCTTTAGGGTCTTTACATGAGGTGACTGTGGAGGGGAAAGTCTTCATAGTACCAGGAATCGTCGTTGGCCAAACTCACTCGGGCTCCTTGGAGGGTATACCCATGATTATGTGTGGGATCTCGCACGAGGGTGTAAGTTTGTTAAGTAGGTCATCAACGTAACGTTTCCACCTGCTTATACCAACCCCTTCTTGTCTTGATTTCATGATGTTGGATTTGATCACCAACTAGTGACTTTGAAACAAGAAGGTTTGTTTGCTTGGTTTGATTCCTAGATTTCATTAGTGAGTGTTGTTTGTTTTCTCTAGTCGGCCATAGATTTATTTCATTCTTTACTTATCTTGAGAAACATCAGCCTTCTCCATTCACATAGGATTCAATGGCTACCCCTAGAAAATATGGAGGATTACCAACCCTTGCCTCCTAACTCACCAGAAGGCTCTCCTGAGGGAGTGGTCAATCACAAAGTTGTTTCGGAAGTTGGGAGAACAAACTCTTTAGAAGGATTTCGAATTGTTTTGGACTCTTTAGAGGATTTTCAACTCCCCCCTCTTAGGCTAGACACACATATACTTCTCATGAACTCAGCTGGAGAAATTTTTCTTGTTGATAATACTAGAGTATCTACTAGACCTAATGCAGGATCTGGAGTAGAGGATCCACTTTTTCATAGTGAATCATTTAGGACGCTAGCTCACACTACTGGAACTTTTATTTCTCGTTATGTTCCTTTGACAGTGCGTGACCTTTACGGTAACCTAGAAGTGAGTTCCGATCGACCCGTGGTATCACAAGTGCCTGAAACCTCTGTCACCTACACGGTACCTTTGGACCATTTCACAAGTACTACCAGTTGTGTTGCCACCATTTCGAACCAAATATTGATTGTTTCTCACTCGATCCCTCCTCTTCATATGGCCCATTCTATTATGGTCCCACAAGCTACTACAATTCCTACTGGAAATGTGGTTCTCTCCCAAGCTCTAATTAGGACACCACTTCCACCTAGATTGAATTCGTCACTTCCCCCTGGGTATAGAGCTTTGAATACTTCCATTCCTACCTCTACCCAGGTTCCATCCAGAATTTTTAAACTTTTTTTCCCTCCTGGGTATAATGTTTTCATTGGTTTTATTACTACACTTTCCCATGTTCTCTCTGGAGGGTCGTATGTTCCTCCTCCACCTCCTCTTGGAGGATCTGGCCCTAGTGGCTCCAATATTTTTGGAGGCACCAATCTTCCTATCATTTCTGGTTTCCAGATTCTTGTTGTAGGTCAAACCCACATTGGGGGACAACCTCAATTTGGGGGGAAACCTCGGGTTGGAGTCCATAACCCACTTTATGGACAGAACGCACCTGTGGTACCATATTTACCTTGGAAACTTCCGTTCTAAGGAAATATGCAACCAACTGAGGGGAAACATCCTCAAGTTAACTCTTTTGTACCCCCCAACCTTGGTCAACTGTATCTAGGTTCTTTGAATCCCTCATGGGGTCCGATCGTTCAATCTAGTGTTCCTTTCCAAGGGAACATATCTAATCAACCCAACCCTATGGGATATATGCCTCCAAATCCTCCACAATTGAATCTTTTAGGACTATATAATTATTTGTAGACTGCTTATGGTCCTACTGGTATACCTACGAGGCTTCCCCCTCAAAACTACCAGTTTCCACATGTGAATCGACAGTTTCCTTTTCTAGCCACTTTGGATTTACCTGAATTGTCTAGGATTTTGAATGATCCTATCTTACATTCTCCTTATTGCCCTGTCATATCGGCCAAGTTACCGTCTGACATTCCTAAATTTGACGGTCGAGCAGGAGAAGATATGAATAATCATGTTATGACTTTTCATCTGTGGTGTTCATCCAACTCCTTGATGGATGACTCTGTCAGATTACGACTTTTCCAATGAACTCTCACGGGTTTGAAAACAAAATGGTACATCGAGTTACCTTGAGTTTTCTTCAATGATTTTAACACCCTATCCATGGCCTTTCTGACACATTACAAGTTGCCAATTCGCTATGATATGGGAACCGAAATTTTGAGTTCTTTCAAACAATCCTCGTCCACTCATATCTTCGATCACATTCATGAGTGGAGGAGAAGAAGATGTTTAATCAAATTTCCTCTTCCTGATCAACTCTTAGTCGAGTGGTTTACCAAATCACTCATTGGACCTATCACTCGTGATGTCTCCATGGCTGGTGTTGTCACTGAACATAAGACAATTAATCATGCTTAGTACATTGATCTCGTTTATTCCAAATGGGAACACTTTACGATTTGATCCCTGACGCTCCTCGTCCTTCCACAAACCCTACCCCAAAACCCCCAGCAACCTCTCATGTTGTTGATGGTGTGATTGGAACCTTCCACACTGAGACCCAATCGACGCGTGCTAGTCCCAAATCCAATCATTATAATTCACAAGATACTCCTACGCCTACTCCTTCCATAGGTAAGACTTCTAAAGTTAATTATGTCCAATCCACGCCTGCAAGAAAGAATCAAAATAACAAGAAAGGAAAGGGTAAGAACAAGGAGGACAAGAATAATAATCCACAATCTAATAAATCAAAAACACAAACGACTGATGATAAAGACAAACATAAGCCTCATTACCCCTGCCTTATCTGTGGTGATGATCATTACATGAAAGATTGTCCAAGACGTGCCAAAGTTACTAAGTTCCTTCAAGAGACCAGGAAGCCTTCTACACCTGTCATTTTTTCACAACCTTTCCCTTCTCAACAGCAAGACCAACTGGTCATTCATGACCAAACTACCCCCTCTACTTCATCCTACATCCTTATGTGTACTGGTGACTCTAAAAAGAACAAAGTTGCAATCGCAACTCGAGCCAAATATTACTCTCCGTCCGAAGAAAAAGTTGATGATATACCACCTTCGTTGGTTCAAAATTATCCCTCTACTTCACCTCCCAATGGTCCTCTTCATCTCGAACGACCGGGTCTTGATACAGTCCTTCGCCCTCCTCCGAAGGGCGTTGCTCAAAAGTCTGCATTTAACCCTCACACATGTGCTGCAAAAAACTAAAGTATTGTAGAATATCTTGCGCAACATCCCTTGACGATGTCAGCTCTTGAAGTCTGTTGGCACACAGGGGAAGACCCAGATTTTAATGCTACAACAATGCACCAACAAAACCCTACCTACCAGCCCTTTTGGCAACACCTATGAAGAAGATTAAGTCTCACCCAAGGTAGAGGTGGGGGTGGTTGTAGGACTCCAGTGTCTGCAACCTTAGCTGGGACACCGATCTGTGATTGTAACACCTTAACAGAGCACTTAGCAGTTATAGTTCATTAGTATTCAGCCTTCGTTTACAGTGCAAATACACCCTAATAACAGATCAACGCAGTATTCAACTAAATATAACACATTTAAGCACTTAGCATGGAGGAATAGATCAGATCTAACATTCATTCTTATCACTAAGCACTAAGCTATCATATCATGTCCATCTAATCATACATTATTATACTAAGCATTAACCATATGAACAATAAAACAATCACAATACACAAAGAAACCATAACACAGGATATACGTGGTTCACCCCCATCTTGGGGCTACATCCACCAACTCTTCTCTTCTTTATTATCTTCGGTCAAGCTTCTTATAGGAACATAGCATCAACACCTCACTTTGCAGAGGACAGGAGATTTGCACGCACCTCACTAGATCCTCCTTCCCTAAGCTAGGTTACAGCACAACACCTTTACATAATTTCTACAGACACTTGCACTTGGCCTTGCAAGATTCACACAGTATGCACAAAGCATGCACAACTGTCACTTGCACTTAGCACATCATCACACAGATGTCTATATAATCCTTCACGCCTCTTCTTACATCACCTATACATCTATTTATACATTACAAAATGGGCCTAAACATGGGTAAAACCATGGGTCGACATCCCCATACCCATTACATAAGCCCAAAACCCAAAAATTCCCTAAAAAGGGGTCGAGATTCCGCCATCTCTGCTTCAACTTGCGCTCCGCCTTTGACAGCTTGTCGAAGTCAAAAAATAGGTCAAACCTGAACAAGGATATCCAAAACTTGGTCAAGGGCCAACAGGCCCCCAACACTCACCTGTGACTCATCCCGAGTCACTCTGATTTGGTTATTTCTACCTCAAAAGCCTTAAGATTGGCTCGAGATGCTTCGACCTATTTCTACACCAAGGCCTCCTGCTCGACGAACTATTGAAGAACTGCCTCGTTTACCAGTCCTTCCAAGTGTTGCTCAATTGTAGTGACTACTTTCTCTAGTTCTTCTCCTTGTCATTCAATCTCCTCAAATAGTTGACAAGCTGAATCCTGGACTGGATGGAGCCTCTGAGTCACTTTCATGACTTTTCTCTATATGGTGTGAACTTTATGTTGAACAATGCGATGTTCTTGTGATCTTTTCAATCTTTCAACTGTAGACAAGAGCTTCAACTGTGCCTATACCATTGTTTCTTTGCCTCCTGGAGTTGGAACTCAAGTGTCTTTAGTTTAGGATCCTTAGTAAGTCATTCATAAGTCTGTGCACTGCGATCACTGAGTTGTTTACATTCCATGGAGAAGGTCTTGATTCTCTCAACTGCACTCCGAGCAGTTGATTCTCTTTAATCCCACACGTCCTGCAGAGTGCTTGGCACTGACTATAGCTCTAGATCTGTTATTCTATGTTGAAGCTGTTGGATGGCTTCAGCAAGATGCGCTACTTGATGCTCCACTAGTTCTTCTACTTTTTTCTCTAAGCTCGTCACAGAGAGGAGTTCTTTGCTGACTGCTTCTTTTACTCCAACCTGATCAGCGAGTGGTTTTTCCGTCTCCCATTGGATTTGTGCTTTATATTCTTTGAATTTTGACTGGAGGGTAGCCTTCTCCTGCTGCGCAATCTTGCATTGCTCTATCACCGTTTCATGTTCTTGCTTCAGGGCCATCGTGGTATGTTCCTTTTCTTCTTGGGCGCGACGAAGGCAAGCTTCGGTCGCATTAGCTATTATGTGGAGTTGGGCAGGCTCATCTCCCAACTCTGGTTCTTCTAATGGTGGGAGCACAGTGGACACTATGCGGCTAGAGTGAAGGGCTTGTTGAACTCCTCTCAGTTCTGTCACAATTCTATCATACATGGCTTCTTGTTTGGCTTCGTTGTTCTGTAAAATGTCCTGCAAGGCATCTGATATGGCTACGATTATGAATTCGAAGTCATCGAGAGTGAGTACAATCTGCAGCTTAGTCTTAGTATCTTTGGACTTCTTCCAGAAAGTAGGTTTCGTGGGGGAAACCTTCCTTTTCTTGGAGGGATCAGCCTCATTGACAGGATCCCTAGGCGGTGTTACTTCGCCTTTCTTCTGCTGATATTCTTTTCCATTGGTCTCTTCTTTATATACTTTGTCATTAACTCCTCCTCTAGGTGATTTTGAAGTAGTTTCTTTTGATGCACTGCCCAGGTTCTATACCTCTTCTATATTATTCCTTCTGTTGGTTCCAGGTGTATCATGTGCTTCGCGAGTGGCTTCTGAGCTTTCAATTTGTTCAGGGTTGGAAAATTCTGCAAGGTCAACAGGGATAAGGAGATTTGCATGCCAGTCCTTGGTTATCTCTTATAGGTCTTCCTCTATGAGCTTATAGTATGACTGAATTTCTTCTTTACTCTCATCTGTGCATGTAGTGATATAAGTAAAATGTCGATCTGCACGGAAATTCATAAGGGGACTGAACCGGTGTAGGGTGTTCGGTGTCATACGAGGGACAATTTCAATAACCCTCTTTAACTGGAGATAGTAGGTATGTAATATTGCATTTGACTACCACTATTTTCCCATATCGCTCGAATACCAGAGCGTGGTGAACTTCACAGTGAGCAGCTCGAATGGCTCAATGTCGAGGAATGTCACACATTCTGGCATCTCCCAAGCTGTAAACAAGATGAGGATCAGGAGCCAACTAAAGTGGAACTCATAGCCCTGATCCTGAGCTTCACGGAAATCCAATTCTAATTGGTTGACTATGTACTTTTCCCAATTCATCTGTAGTCCTTCTACGCATTTTCTAGCGAGATCAACAATGAACCCTGTGACCTTTGTAGGTTTGTTCTTTCTCACTAGCTTCCCTATGATCAACTATCAAGCCAGGTGCACTGCACCATTCTGGATGGAGGCTACCTTGTAGCCTCGCGTCCCCTTTTCTACATCACCATAGTTATCCTTAATCCTCTGTGCCAGGGCACGATCTACAACCTTCCCTGGGTAGAAGCCTTGCATGTCTAGTCCTTGCATGATCAATCCAGTGATCTTATGGATCAGCGTTGGGTCAACGCTGATGCATCTATCTAGCCATAGATAGCCACCATGGTAGCATGACAGTAGGAGATTAATGCACGCGTTAACTTCCTGGTGCCTTCCAAAATGTGGTATCTTCATTACAATCAGGACATTGGACTGCGCGAGGTTCATAGTCCATTCAAAATAACCATTTTTGGGCACACAGGAGTAGACCCAGGGTTCAACGCTTCAACAACGCACCAAAAAAACCCTAACTACCGACCTTTTCGGCAACACCTACGAAGCTTATGAAGTCTCACCCGAGGTAGAGGCGGGGGTGTTTGCAGGACTCGAGTGTCTGCAACCCTAGCTGGGACATCGATCTATGATTGTAACACCTTAACATATCACTTAGCAGTTATAGTTCATTAGTATTCAACCTTCGTTGACAGCGTAGATACATCCTAATAACAAAGCAGTGAAATATTCAACTAGATCTAACACATTTAAGAACTTAACATGGAGGAATAGATCATATCTAACATTCATTCATATCACTAAGCACTAAGCTATCATATCATGTCCATTTAAGCATACATTTTTATACTAAGCATTAACCATATGAACAATAAAACAATCACAATGCACAAAGAAACCATAACACAGGATATACGTGGTTCACCCCCAACCTGGGGCTATGTCCACCAACTCTTCTCTTCTTTATTATCTTCGGTCAAGCTTCTTACAAGCACATAGCATCAACACATTACTCCACAGAGGATAGTATATCTACACATACCTCGCCAAATCCTCCTTCCCTGAGCTAGGTTACAACACAACGCCTTTACACAATTTCTATAGTCACTTGCACTTAGCCTTGCAAGCTTCACACAGTATGCACAAAGCATGCACAACTATCACTTGTACTTAGCATATCATCCTTCACACCTCTTCTTACATCACCTATACATCTATTTATACATTACAAAATGGGCCTAAACATGGGTAAACCCATGGGCGGACATCCCCATACCCGTTACATAATCCAAAAACCCAAAAATTCCCTAAAAAGAGGCCAAGATTCCATGATCTTTGCTTCGACTTGTGCTTCGCCTTCAACATCTTGTCAAAGTCCCAAAATAGGTCAAACCTGACCAAGGATCTCCAAAACTTGGTCAAGGGCCAAAAAATTCCTTCAAAGTTTCCCTGCTCAACGGAAGGCACTGTTAAAATCCATTGGTGAATTGACCCCACAGATACTAATCTCATAATCTTTGACTTGGAAGATCACGTTCCAAGGCTCCCTCCTCAGTTAGCATTTCAGATCCAAGTTGTTGTTGTAAACAAGAATATCTGTAGAACTATTATTGACGAAGGAGCCTCCACTTGCGTCATGTATGTTACTTGTTGGAAAGCCATTGGCTCTCCTACCCTCACCGAAACACACAATACACTTAAGGCCTTCAATGGTATAGGATTTAAACCCTATGGTGTTCTTCCATCATTTTCTATTACATTGGAAGGTAAATCAGTCAATGTTGAGGTTGAGGTTTTTGATGCACCTCTTGATTATAACCTTTTACTCGGCCACAGTTGGATTGATTCCATGCGTGCAGTTGTGTCTACCCTTTTCTGTGTGGTATGTTTCCCCCACCAAGGAAAATTCATTACTGTTGACCAACTGGACTTATTTAATTTAGATTCTCATACTAGAAATGTTCCCTTCATTTTGAAGACACCTCCTGGTTATGAGAATGTCGACGTGGGTCTTTTGAAAGACTCTACTTTGATGGGTACATTTCCAATCCCACACCCGATATTCCCCCTCCTTTTGTTGCCTCTATTAACATGGTATCCACCACCATTCGTGAAACCCCTGTGTCATACGACCCATGGGTGGTACCCAACCTTGGTGATTACTCTCATTACGGTGACAAGATGCCTTTAAGTCTGATCGAATCTGTTTACCAAGCTATTCAATCGAAAACCCCTTCCTCTCCTTTTCTCAGTGATTCATCTCCCGATCCATTCCATGTGATTTTTCCTACGAATGAGATGATGATCATGTCAGTCATTTCCATGGAAGACACCCCCTATGATGATGGACATCATCGATCCATTCTCTTCCTTGAACACGATACCTTAGAGAGTTACCAACGGATTTCAACTCCGTCGACCGTTGTGGTTATTTCCTCAGTTCCTGAGTCATCACATGATGTTTTGTACGAAGGGAAATTGAGAAATATTTCATCTATCATTCCTCTCGACATATCTATTAAACCCAAAGTCATGGAGAATATTCATATTGGAGCCTCCTATTCTACCGACGAGGTCCACGAATACAAATCCCTTTTCCAAGAGTTTTGTGACGTGCTCGCTTGGAGTTATGAAGAGATGCCAGGTATCGATCCTGATATCATTTTACATGAGATTAAGACATACCCGAACGCTAAACCCGTTCGGCAGAGACTTCGCGCAGTGCACCCACGTAAAGTTGTTGCTATCAAGCTTGAAGTTGAAAAACTTCTTAAAGCTGGCTTTATCTATCCCATGGATTTGACTGATTGGTATCCAATCTAGTTTCGGTGAATAAGAAACAAGGTACCATCTGTGTCTGTGTAGATTACAGGGACATCAATAAGGCTTGTCCTAGGACAATTACCCAACCCCCTTTATCGACCAGATCGTCAACGACTGTGCCGAAAGTGAGATCTTCTCTTTGATGGATGGTTTCTCTGGATATAATCAAATTAACATCTTACCCACAGACCAACACAAGACCGCTTTTATTTTCTCTTGGGGGACCTCTACTTAACGGAAATTACCCTTTGGTCTCAAGAACATTGGCGTGACTTTTTAGCGTGCTATGTCTTATGCTTTCCATGATATTAAGCACATATTGCAACCTTATCTTGATGATCTACCAGCACATTCCATGCGTCGCCAAGACCACTCGACACATTTGAGGGCCATTTTCATACGTTGTCATTATTATTGTATCTGCTTAAACCCACACAAGTGTGTCTTTTGTGTGGAGTCCGACCGACTACTTGGTTTTATTGTGTCGATACATGGGATTCGTGTAGATCCTTTGGAGGTTGAGGCTATCCTTAATCTACCTCCTCCTTCCACTTTACGCCAGCTCCAAAGTTTGCAAGGGAAGGCAAACTTTTTACATCGTTTCATCCCAAATTACACTGAACTTACAAAAGGATTCACTCGGCTACTTAATAAAGGGTATGATTTTGATGGGATGATACCGCGAAAAAAGCCTTTGAAGATTTGAAACTTGCCTTAACCCGTACACCCTTATTGTTTCCCCCTGACTATAGTCGGGATTATTTCCTCTACTTAGTTGCTTTAGACTCTACCATTTCCATGGTCTTAGTCCAAGAGGATGATCCACATGATGAACATGTGATATACTATTTGATTGAGTGTCTCACAACCACCGAGACCAAATACCTCCATGTGGAGAAACTGGCCTTGGCAGCTGTTCAATTTGTCCAACATTTTTTTCATTATATCCTATTACACAAAACCACCATTATTTTCGATTTCAACCCCATGCAGCATATCCTTACGCGACAATTTCTAGGGGTAAGTACTCCAAATGGATAGTGATTCTCCAAGAGTTCGACTTAGAGTTTGAACGTGCTAAGTCTAAGAAATATTTGGTTTTCACTGAACTGATATGTGACCTTCCCTCCACTAAGACAAGAAATGTGGCAGAGGATTCCTTGCCTAATGAATCCCTTTTTCTGATCAGTTCTGATGACATATGGTACATAGATATCATTATATATCTATGGACTCAAACTTTCTGACCCGATCTCTCTAGTACAGATCTTCGTCGCATACGCTATCAAGCTCGAAAATACATCATTCTAGGAGATACCCTTTATCGCCGTGATATTGACTTGATTTTTTGATGATGTCTCACTTACGACAAAGCCGAGAAGGATTTGAATGACTACCACTCTATAGCATGTGGCGGTCATATGTCCGAGTATGACACTGCCCAAAAGATCTTACAAGCGATCTATTTTTGGCCTTCTTTATTTAAGGATTGCATCACTGTTGTTCATAAATTCCATGCTTGCCAAACTTATAACAACAAGATAAGATCTCATCCTGCTCCTTTACATGTTGTAGCTTCTATTGGTCCATTCACAAAATGGGGCATTGACTTCATGACATGTAACCCTCACTCGGCTGGGGGGCATGGATACATCATTGTAGTTGTGGATTACTTCACTAAATGGGTTGAGGCGATGCCTACATTTGATAACACAAGGAAAACTGCAACATTTTTCATATTCAATCACATCATTACTTTGTTTGGTATTCCTCAAGCTATCGTTACTGATCACAATAGCCATTTTTAGAATTTTATGATGTCTTAACTTACTGAAAAGTTGGGTCTTCGTCATGAAAACTCAAACCCCTATTACCCACAGGCCAATGGCCAAGTCGAAGCAATCAACAAAGTTCTCATTACGATGCTTCAAAGGATGATAGGAATTCATAAGACAACCTTGCACATGATTTTGTTCTCAGTATTATGGGCATGTCGGACATCTATCAAGTCTACCACGGGATTTACACCTTTTGAGCTAGTTTATGGTATCGAGGTTGTCTTTTTGATTAAATGTGAAATACCTTCTTTGAAACTAGTTATTTAACTTCTCCCCAATACATTCGTTGAAGAAGAGTGTCTTTTGTATTTAATGCAATTAGACAAAACCTATCGTGATACTGCTCTAGTTATTGAAACTCAGAAGAAACATGTTAAATCCCAATACGACAAGCATGTCAAGCCACGTGTTTTTTCTGAGGGTGATCTTGTTCTCCTGTATGAATAGGATCGTGATTTTCTAGGGGCCAATAAATTTGAGGCCATGTGGCGAGGTCCTTACATTGTCAAAAATGTGTTGGGGAAAGGAGCTTATGAGCTAGTCGATATGATGGTATCCCTTTCAATGAGCCCTGAAATGGAATTTACTTAAAGAAGTACTATGCTTAAGTCATTTTTGCATGAGTGCTTGTATTTTTAGTGTATCATACTCTTGCGTTGTTTTTCGTTGTTTGGTTTCGACCTTCATCTGCTTACCTTGCATTGTGCTTGGTTTCCAGATGTTAGTGTCTTCACTACCCTATGTTGGATTCACTGATGGCACTAGTCGCAGTGCTCAGAACTTAGCATCTACTGCTTGGGAAATCTATGCACCTACAGATGAGTTGATTAGTCTTCATGGTGTTTTCCTTGATCGGGCAACTAATAATATCACGGAATACAGTGCATTCATCAAATTATTGACTAATGTTGTGTCTCTTGGAATCCATCGTCTTGTTGTATACCTCAATTTGAAGTTCGTAGTCCTACAGTTGAGTAACATCTATTCCATTCGAAGTCCTACGTTATTAAGGGTATATTTACGAATTTTCCTCTTGGAATGTTATTTTGATTACATTGAATATCAACACATTCCTAGATGTCTAAATACATTAACAGATGCATTGGCTAATTATGTGTTAGATAGACCTTTGAGAAATTTTTAAAACCCAACCACACTTTGTATATACAACAAGTAAGCTCGTAGAAGCCTAATATATATAATGATAAAATTTTTTACAAAAGGTGTCTTTGTCGGAAGACCAAAATGTCAAAAATGTGAAACACATGGCTTCATATACAAATATAGCATCAAGGATGCTTCTCCTGATAACACGCAACTGCCTGTGCTACTCTACAGAGCAGTCGACTGATGGATGCAGATACACCTACTATATGGCGTTGATAGTGTCTCAGAAGATCATCGATGGAGGCATCTAGGACATCCACTATCAGTCCCTCCAAGTTCTGCTCTATAGCCTCGTAGTCACCTGCGGCTAATCCTACTACCTCGACTCTCTCCCCTCACCTATGAATGGGAGATGAACCTAGAGGTCGACGAGGTCCCACATATGCAACATCAAAGATATTTTTGATTAGTCATTGTATTAAAGACATAAAAAAATCTCATATTTCAAAAATTACAAAAACATTATAAAAACAAAATGTACTTCTTACCTAAGTTCCCCCACTGAGAACCTTCAAGAAAATCCAAGTCTGAGTCACCTCGAAAATCCAATTCAACATATGCATACTCATCTACCATGAGCATCTGGGGCTTCAACCAATCAAAGAAAACATTATTATACCTGGTGATAGGCCCAGTCACATGTCGAGCCACGAGGTCACACCACGTCTTAATTCTTGGATCTTGTGGGGACGGTATGCCCCACTCTACCTGTAGGCACAAGTTTGAAACCCTCTCCAGGAAGAAGGACACCAAAATTGATCTGTATCCGAATTGTTCAGGTCACCCCTCCTACACTTGTTCAATGGTTTCTTCATGCTTCTGAGAACCCCATCACTCTAGTTGAAAACATGGGGCTCCATGCATTTCAGTGCATACTGGAAATCTCTTTGAAGGGCCATATAAGGAGCTTTGCTCCCCGCCATACATGCTATGGTGTATAGGATTGTCCGTAAAGGTAAGTCACAAACGTCTCAGATGGTGACTTTGCCACTATGTCTCTCAGCACCTGACACACAATGTGCACTGATATAATGGCTTATAGGATCGCCACCACCTCTGCTACCATTCAGTGTAACTCGAGCCGCTCGACGAGACAACCAAGTCAAAAAGTAGCTATCCTCGATATCTATCTCAAGGATGTGAGTCCCCACACATAATACCTATTGGTCTACATCCCACATATGGACCAAGTATTCCAACAATCTCAATTGGGCCCTCATGCATTGGATCTTGAAGAATTTTAGTATTCCACACTACCGGAGGGAATTTATTGTTTCTGGTTCATTCCTGGCAAAGTAATATTCATCCTCATGTTCCCTCTCTCGCCATTCCAACATCTTTGCTATAGAAAACTTGAAATGGAACACAAAAGAGGCATTAGCATCCTCATATTTCTCATGGACACCTTTTATTGGCAGAAGTATCTTAAAAACATTTTTACTTTGTGCACATCGCAGGCTAGCTATCCTGTACAGTGCAAAGTCATCGTACTGCAAGTTAAAGGTCACCTGTGATGACCCTGGGTCATCGCAGGGCATGATACAGGGTGCCTGCGACGACCTCTGGGCGCAAGTACCCTACAAAATGCAACCTAAAATGCCATTTATAACCAATGAAAACTGAAAATGAATCCATGAAAAGTTGAAGAAGGTGAAGATTACCTATCCTGCAGAGTCCGTTCATCAAATGGTCCACCATATCTCCCGCAATCAACAGTGGAAGTTTGAGGTAAAAAGGGGTTTTTTTGGAACAAAGTTTGGGTGGAATAATAATGAAATGGTAAAAATAAGTTTTTACTCATATTTATTAAATTTTTACTATTCCATTTCATTTTTATATTATTTAAATGTATTCCACCTAAACCCTAGACTTCTAATGGTGTTACAAGTGTTTGATTTTTCGCAGTTGAGAAACCTAGGAGTGGAATTTGAACAAGGATACATCTTTTAGTTTTTCTTTTATACATTTGTCATTTGTACAGATCCTTTTAGAGTTTTTCAGGAAAAATTCCGAGCGTAGTCTTTGTTCCTCCTTGTGCTCGTAAATAAATGAGAAGGTAACCAAGTATACTTTTTTCGTCTTTTCGTACTCGTCATGGTAACATGAAAAAAGAAACCCATGGAGTATCCTTTAAGCTCTTTTCACGCTCCATAAAAATTAAAATATTGTCGAGAGACCTTGTTCTTTTCACGCTCGTAAAGTATTTGAAGAAAACATTTGACAGGCGGTAGATTATCACTTTTTTGGTCTCATCAAATTAACTTACAAAAAAGGAACTTGTGGAGTCCTCTTTAAGTGTTTTTCATACTCTCTAAACATGAAAACCCCATGATTTTTCTCTCTTTTGACTCCTTAAACAAACATCGAAAGACCCACATGGGACCGAACCACTCCTTCTTAGGATTTGTTAAACATACTCCGAGGGACTCGTCCGAAGGATGAGCTTACAACAACAAGCATATGTTATCCTCCTCAAGCTTGTGTAAAAATAAAGAGGTACTCACCAGAAATGGTGGGGGAAAATTTGGGAAATAAATGTGTCTCTGTATCCGTGTTAGTGGTAGTAATAGTCACTCTTGAACATGACACCCCCTTTCATCATTGTATCCGTGTTGGGAAATCCATTCGTCTCTCGTTTTACCATCCACGTGTCCATATGTTGGGTCCTCCTTGAGTCAATGCTTCCAATACCATTGTCGTGTCATTCATATGTTCAAGAGAAGTCCAGCCTTAATAAGCCTCCTATCGAGTCGACCATCTGTAGTTATAAATTTTCTACCATGTCGGCCTTCCTTGTGTTAGTTACGAATCATTTCATGCTCTGATCTATCTCAAATCTATTACTTATTTTGTGTCATTGATGGGGGATACATCAAGGCCCTCCTGTGACGAGTCTTTTCCTATTAAATTCAACTCATTATCCAAGAACAAGACTTAGAAATCATTCAGTGCCTTAGAGCCTGCATGCCTGAATGGCAGGTTTCTTTGCTTTCGATAGTGGGTTCACATCATTGGCCCCTGATTGGAATATTCCCTTGACTGTTTGACTTCAACTCCTTTATTCACACCTGTTGGATTTTACTGGGGTACCTTGGGATTAATTGACATTAATGGTGATTTCCCTCACACTTGTTAAAGGTTCTCATCATTGACCAGTAATCAAGTGATTTATACCATGTTTGACTTTAGCACCTGTAATCGCATGGTCAGATTCCTACTTAGGATGGTGGAAATGAATACCCTGGGTCACACCATTCTAGTCTAGGCTGTGATGGAATATTAATGATTTTTATTGACACATAGATCCACTTTGTATATCTCGTGGCTATGTTAGGATTTGAAGTCTTTAAAGCATAGATCCATAGTGTATTATGGGTGGTTATGTCGATTCATGATGACATGGATCCATAGTGTATTTTGGGTGGCTATGTCGATTCACAATGACATGGATCCACAGTCTATATGTAGTGGCCATGACTCATTTGACACTTTTTAATCTAAGTATGGGAATGTCTACCTCGGAGAATGGTATATTATTATGTTGATGTTTGACTGTTTGTAGGTTCCCAACTGATGCACTCCTTGTTTCTGACATACACACATTTTACAAAGTATTTCAGCTGTCACGAGTTATAGCCTCATACTTTGGGGGGAATTTTGTTACACATTATTTTGGTCATCTAAATGATCCATGGACAAGCATGTGTTCATGTTCCCAAAATAACCTATATTCATGAGAAAGGTGACTATATTTCTCTTCCAAAAATCCTTATTAAGGAGGGTCGTCACAGGCTACATCATAAGTAGGGTGCGATGATGCCTGGTTGTCACGGGCTTCCCTAAAGATGGTTTGCAATGTCTCCATAGGCTGCTCTACAACTGGGGTGCAACGATGCCAAAAGGTTAAGAAAAGGTCGACCTTCATGAAAGTTTTAGAAGGGAATCTTATAGAAGGTGAGGTGGCACCCATATGGTTGGGATCCTACTTGCTTCTCTGATTTGGTGGGATCATCCTAATCTCTTTAACCATATCTCTTTCCCCTATATAAGGAGAGATTTCTCATGGAAAAGGTTAAGAAAGAAATTAAGGTTAATGAAGGTTGAATTTGGCTAAGATTGTATGGAGAATTTTGCATTGGATCATTCTTGAGAGCTTCATTTCAGTTCATCAAGTCATTGTGGATCTTCTTCATTCAAGTTTGGAGAAAGTGTGTTTGTTGGAGAAAAGGGTCATCAGAAGGGGACCTTGCAACATCAAGGCTTTGGTTGTAATCTCCACTTTCATTATTTATAATACAGTGATATTTTTCTTTCCCATAAGACTCGTCTCGTTTTATTTTATGATTCCTTGATCACTAGGTTTTCTTTGAGTATGTTATTTTTCTCACTTTGGTTGGCTTGTCGTCTCTTGTAGATCTAATATCATAGGAGAATTGGAGTAGAGCTAGGATGATGACGACAAGAGGAAGTGATATTTAAATGGTATGTCGCCTATCTTTCGTTTGATAGTAAACTCAATGATTAGAGCTTAGGGAAAGTGTCATGTCCTGTCTTGTTTTGTTCTAGATCTAGGTGGATCTAGGAAGATCTGTTTATGTCTGCATTTACCGATAAGTCCCATAACAACGTCTGTTTCAATGATTCCTTCTTCTAACATTCTATCTCTTTCTTCCTTTACCTTCTCTCTATACTTCGTGTTCAGTCTATAGGGTCTTTGTCATACTAGATTAGCATCGGGTTTCAAAGGGATATTCATTTCTCCTAGCTCCCCAACTATCTCTTTCATTTTTAAGAATGTAGTTAGGAATAGATCTTGATAGTCACGCAGTAAATCTGCAATCTTCTCCACAGTTTCATCATTCCAGTAATCGCCTATCTGCGCAAACTTTGGATTTTCTTTTGTCCCAATATTTACCTTATGTGTATTTATTGGTTGTGCATATGCAACAGATTCAATATCTGGTCCTTCTATTGCGTGTTCCCCCTCAATTTCAGGTACTTGTATATTCCTTGGATCTTCCTCGTCTTGCTCTTCCTTAGCAAAATTATAGCATTCTAGTAATTCATGAACAATCATAGAATCTTTGTGTGCACTACACATAGGTACCACCTCCATTGACCCTTATTTGAAAAAGATCTTGGTTCTAATGGCCTGGAAATCTGCATCTAGTAAGGGAGAGTCATGTTCAAATGTAAATGTTACCTTAAACCTTTGAATTAGCTAGTCCAAATCCGTTGCTTCTCTGAATATTTCTAGTTCTAGGTACCAATTCTTAGGAATTGTATCCAATGTATGTATAAACTCGTGCATCCATTCCTTATTTGGTATCGAACTCCATATGTTTCTTCACTACTCAACATGATCTGTTGGATCACTTAACTTTGTATACTTCTGCGCAATATACTCCACCTCAGTACCGAATATAACTTGCATCAATTTTCTACACTGCTTCCAGTCTTCTATTACTTCTTTGTGTGCAACCCACCATCTGGTTGGAGTGGCCTTCAAGACAACATCTAATGCCAATAGTCTTTTTTGTTCAGGTATATGCATCTCAAATGCCTGTACAAAATATTTTTTCTTAGTCAAAGAATCATACTTGGGTGGGTCACATAGCTCAGTGCCAATCCAGTGCAACCATCGAGTAATGCAGACACATTGTCTGGTGGATGCTTCATCCATTCTTTGTTGCTAATGTTCCAGAGCTTCCTCTAAGTCCAACACACATGAGATAATGCTTCTCCAACTTAGTGCACTATCTGCAATGGCGTTAACATAGTCATCAATTCGTGCAATCATATTATACAAGTTGTCAATTTAGTTCCCTTTCGCTGGCTCTATGTATCTCGTTCCTTCTGTCAGATCCAATGACGCGGTAACTTTTACGTCTCCTACCTCAAATATAATTTCCCTCCTCTTCAGATTAATAATTGCATGATTGTCAAAGGCCCATTCAAACCCCATTAGTGTTGGATATGGCTGACTATCATCCACGATTTTGACGAATTTGAAGTTTGCTACACTGCACACCCCATATATATTCATAGGTATCCTTGTCAATCGGCCAATTAGTAATATCTTGTGTTAGTTTGCCAACCTTAACTGAAGAGGAGACCAAATTAACTTGGGTTTCCCCATCATTTCCTATGTTTTATTTGGTAACACATTTACACATGACCCCAAGTATAAAATGACATTGTTGACATCATATTCTCCAATCTGCGCACTTAGTCTGAACTCTCCATTGGTCCTCTTTTTGTGCAGTACCTTATTCATTACCCTCTATGCGACACAAATTTCTCTTTCTTGTGCACAATGATCAGTCATTTCACATAATGCATTCAACATAGTTTAATTTTTCATCAATTTTATGCAACTTCTTATAAACTCTCTTAGATTACTTGCCTTCTCAATCAACTTTTCTGGTATATTATGATCACAGACTGGAGGGATGTCGACCACATGAGGCATAGATGATGTTGATGCTACCCAATCTGGTCCTAGTACTTTTTTTAGTGTCCTCTGGTACGTCTTCTTTTCTTGTTGAGGGGCAAATTTCGACATAGGTCCTGTTGATTTCCTCACCCATTGCTCAACCTTCCTCCCTCCATTCATCGCATCAACCCATGTTCTAGTTCCACCGCGCATGACAACTTCTATTTTAGGTCCTTCATTTTGTTCCTCAGCTGATATCTTTTGTACATTTTGATTCTAGTTCTGGTTATGATTCCCTCTTTCTTGCCACTTTGCAAGTAGTTGAGGACAGTCTTCTGTCGCATGATGCAGTGCTCTATAATAGGTGTAGGTTCTACAAGGATTCGGGTAGTCACAAGATAAGTGTCCTGGTAGATTACAATTATAGTAGATTATTGGGCCTCTACCTCCTTTGCCAAAAATTCCTCCGCCTCGAACTCTACCAAATCCTCCTTAGTTTCTTGGATTAAAGCCTCTTTGATTATTATACTATGGACCACCTCCTTTTCTTGCAACATTCTCCTCTAGAATCCTATACATATCTGAAGTGCGCTCTCTCAACATAGTTACCAACTTAACAAGAACTCTACAAAGTTTTCGTTTTTTGGGGGGTCACATTTTTTACTCTGTTTTTACAAATGGTGCTACTAGTAGCACCCCCCTACCTTTTTAGGTGATATTTTGACATTTTAAATTTTCTGATCCATAATATTTCCACATTGTTTTTTTAAATGCTTATTTTTCATCTATTTTCAAATATTTCTATTTTATTTTGTCAACGATGTTTTTATTCATTTTTCCATGCTTCTTTCAATCTTAAAAATATTTTTTACCATTTATTTTTTTGAAAGATTTTTCATACAATTGTGTCTCAATTAATTTATGGTTCCATACTTTTAAATTATAGTGGAAAACGTCATTTTTAACACATTGTTTACATTTACTTTAATACATAGAAACTGATTGTAGTTAAATAACACTATTTTTGAATATTTAGCAAAAAAATACAATTTAATTTTTTTTGATAAATTAAAAACTAATAAAAAGAAGAAAAATAAAACAATTGAAATTAATTAAAAAAAAAATTTATAAAAAAAAAAAAAAAA
>JASDQU010243109.1:37216-47482 GCA_032191745.1 Picea mariana
ATTCAACAAGAAAAAGGCGAGGAAATAGAGGCATAGACACCTCTGCTCTCCCTAAACCGACTCTCGGACAAGCACCTCCAAATCATTTTTGAAATTCAACAGAAGCAATATGACCAGCTGCACATTCAGTGCATCCTTGGCTAGAGAATGGATATCATGTTCGATGCTTTGGCGGATGCTCCAATGTAAAATCGCTTTCCAACTTGCAACCATAATTTTTCCCTTGCCTACAACATCCATGGCAGCCCCAGCTTGCACAGGGGATATCACCTCTAGGTTTTTTTTTTTTCTCTCCTTCTGGTTTTTTCACCTCTCCAAATATGGGTAGAATATTTGCCTCACGACGCAAGCTAGATGGTCATGGCGACCAGTTTCTGATCATTTTTTTGTTCATACTGTTTTGTTTAAGTTGTGACACATCTAACTCTAAACTTTTGCTGAAAGCCATGTGTTCTGGTTTCCCTTTTGTGGCAGAACATGTGGCTAATAGGTGGAATTATATAGACATAAGAAGTTATTAATATAAGGATTCTACTTTATTTACAAAAAAAACGTCGAGATACAATGAACAATAACATAGATACAATAAAACTTGGCTCTTATTCAATAAATATATATGTTGATTCTATATTGTAACTATGGCAGGTCCAAAAAACGTAGTTTAGGGCCTCAAAACATCCCCAGAAGTTTAAGACCCAAAAAGCTAGAAAAGAACTGCAAAGATGAAAACTGAAACTACCAAGATGACATCTCTATGTTATCCAGTTGGAATAGGTGGGTGGCCACCGATATCCACTTAGATTAATCCTCCCTCCTTAGGAATAAATGGTCTCCATTACGTTGAGTTCCCCCATCAGATGAGGAAATTTATGTTGAATTTGGCCTCGGGTGAGCCACTTTCCTTGGTGCAAGAGTTGCCTTGCTTTGACAACATGATAAAATTGAAACTTTTGTTGGAGAGTTCCCTTGACCTATGTGTCCATGATGTGATCAATGGATACATGTTCCATGCATTCAGGGTTGAGATCTATCAAGGTCAATTGTTCTGCTACCTCTGAAGTGTCCAATAACGGTGGAAAGTATGTCCAAATGAGGTCCACATTAAACATTGGGTGCAAGCCAAGGAAGGTGGAAATGTTGCACTCAAAATCATTGTCACCCATAGCCTTGCCGATGGTACACGGTTCATAGTGGAGTGGATGAAGCTTCCAATGGGGTCATGTAATTCATTCTTTCTACAAGTGTAACCAAACTCTATCTCCCACCTGAAACTTGTGTGGCACTCAATGTTGATCATGGCGCTGCTTGCACTTGGAATTGGACCTCTACAAAATATCATGAACCTATTGGTGGATGTGTTGGATCCTTTCAATAAACTACGTAGCTTTGTTGGCTTCAGTTTGAGCATAGGACGAGTCTTCCTGGGTGGCCGCAAGAGGTAGTGCAACATCCATGGGACCCAATGGTTGAAATCCCAACCCCACCTAAAAAGGGCTATGGTTGGTTGAGCTATGTATGGGTCTGTTGTAGCTGTGTTGAACATAGGGAAGACTCTCATCCCATGTGTGGGGATGCTTGTAATTTTACACGCACAGGATATGCATGATCATCCAGATGACAACCTCAATTTGGCCATCTGTTTGGGGGTGGAAGGCAGTGGAATTGGTGAGATTGGTGTCCAGTGGTGACAAGAGGATCGAACATAATGTGTTGAGGAACCGCTTGTCCTGATTTGAGATTATGGTTTATGGTATCCCAAAATGTACACACACTCATTTGAAGAAGATCTTGGTAGTGGCCTATGTTGTAATGCTCTTCTTGCAGGAGGCTAGAATCACCATTTTAGAAAAATGATCAACCACAGAAAAAACATAGTCATTTCCCTGCTTGATTGACATAAGGATCAATATGTAGTCCATTGAGATGGATTCCCAGGTCCTTTCAGGAGTAGGTAGAGGGGTGTACATGCCTTGTTTCTTAATGGTCCATTTGGAAACGATGCAAGTAGTGCAGGAATTGATATATTTGTTGACATCCTGTCGAAGTTTCGACCAATATAATGTTGTTGTAGAACTACCACTTTCTTTTCTACACTGAAGTGTCCTACCAGTCGACTGTAGTGGGATTCACAAATTAGTGTCTCTCACTTTCTTGATGGAACATAGAGATGGCCCAAATGGCACAACATCCCATCTTGAAGATGGAAATCAATGACAACTGTGTTTGTGCCCAACATCTGGTAGGTGGCGGAGAAGTCATAATCTATATAATAGTGTTGGGGCCATCTGAAGGTCTCGTGGTCGTAGGATTTTATCACCATGGTGAGTGTTGCAACTGGCGGGCAGTTGAGGAAATCAACGACAAGGTTGGTGCTTCCTGTCTTATACTTGATGTTGAGATGGAACTACTACAATTATGTCGACCACTTCTAATGGCGGTCATGCTGCAATTTTCCCCGTGTCTGCATGAACTATAGCGGCTTATGATAATTGTGGATGATTGTCTCCTTCGCGAGAATTTAATGCCTCCAATAGTGGTAGGCTTGCACAATGGAGTACATCTCTTTGTCATAAGTAGGGTACTTATGGATGACATCCGATAGTGTCTCACTATGATAGGCCATGGGGTGTCCGTGCTCAGTCAGAACTGTGCCCATGGCATAGTCTAAAGCATCTATCTCAATCTCAAAGGGTTGTTGTAGGTTGAGTAATGAGAGCACTGGGGTTGAGCACAAGTGATTCTTCAAATCATCGAATACTTTTTGTTGTGATAAACCCCACGAAATTTTCCTTACCATCACCCCTGGTTACTTGGCTGAGGGTCCATGCAATATGGGAGAATCCCAACATGAACCTATGATAGAAATTGGAAAGGCCTAAAAAGATTTGAATCTGAATGAGTGTGGTTGGGGATGGACAGTCATGAATGAACCATATCTTGGTTGGATCCACATGCACCCCATGCTCATCAACAATGTATTCTAGGTATTGGACCTTGTCCATGCCGAAGGAGAATTTTTCCAAATTTTCATATAGCTTGTGTTGCCGCAGAGTGTGAAGAACTTGTTGAATATGTTGCAGGTGTTCCTCCCAATTCTTGTTGTATATGAGGATGCCATCCATATACACCACCAAATAATAATTGGTGAAAGGTCACAAAATATCATCCATCATCATGATGGAAGTTCTTGGGGAGTTAGTCAAACCAAAGGACATGACCAACCATTAAAAAATACTTTATTTTGACTTGAAGGCATTTTTCCATACATTTTTCTACTCTATTGGGACCTTATGGTAGCCAGAATTTAGATCAATCTTACTGATGTATTTGGCCCCCTTGATCTGGTCAAGGATATCGTTGATTCGGAAAATTAGGTACCAGTTTCTGACAATGATTTTATTTAGGGCCTGGTAATCGATGTAGAGTGTCCAAGTCTCGTATTTCTTTTGCACAAGCATGATTGGGATTCCACGTAGTGATGAGATGGGTTGGATGTGCCCCTTTTGGAGCAATTCTTAGATATGACGATTGATCTCCTCATTCTCTAACAGAGAGAAGAAATAGACTGGCCCATTTGGTAGCGGTTCATCGGGGGTCAGATCAATTGAATGCTTGAACTGAAAGTGTAGAGGTACCCTAGTGGGTGAGGAGAATATTTCTTTGTATTCTTCCATGACCTTATCCACTTACTTCTGCTACATGGAGATATCGGTCATGGAGGCCATAGATGTGGCTACAACCTTCCACTCACATTGAGACTGAATCAAGAATAAGACTAACTTCCCGGTCTAAAAGATGACCTTCCTGCATTGCTTGGAAAACAACAAGGAAATTGAAGTAGGTGGGACTACCTCGGGTATCTTGTACAATTTCATGTTCAGAGTAATAATAACACCACGAGACCTAGACTCCTATACAACATGATTTTTCCATAAATAAGGTTGGCCCAAAATAACATCAAAAAATTCAAGGGGTGTGACATCACAAAATACCTCATCTTTAAAGGGATTGATGTCGTAGGACATGCGACACTATTGGATGATGCGAAGATCGCTTCCTTGGTGGAGCCATCTAATGGTGTATGGTTGCAGGTGAAACATTGTTGGTAGGTCCAACCACTTGATGACCTCCACTGAGATTAGATTCTTTGGGCTACTTCTATCAACAAGAAAGTGCATCAGAGTACCCTTCACCCACATCTGTGAATTAAAGAGGTGCTCTCCTTCCTCTGGCTTGTAATTTTCATCGCGTTGGATCTTGGTGGTAGAAACAGTGGCACTAGGTTCCACATCAATAATCCATATCCCTTTTTCTAGTTTTGACTCTAAGTCGGGACCTGCATCTGATTCATAGGATTTAACCTCAACCACCAATGGATTCTTTGAGTGGCAATCAACAGTGTTATGCTAGGGGCTCTTATGAAAGTCACATCACTTCCCAGTGTCTTTCTTCATCTTTCCATTATCCTTCTTTCTTTACATCTTAGATTGGTTGTCCTCAGGATTTCCATATTTTCTATGCCCTTTGTTTTGTGGGTTGGGGTTGGCCTTTCCCTGCTTTTTTTGTGAGGGGTTCCCAAACTCAAACTGTCGTGCATTTTTTTAAGCTTCTTCTCTCTTTTGACATCATATCAATTGGTCGTGCCCAAGGACGAGATTTCCATAAAATCTATTTATGTTTGGATGCATATATGTAGACCGTTTTGGTATTTGAGCACCATATGTCACTCAGAATCTTTGATACCCAGCTTAGTGCGCAAGGTATGGAAGATATTTGTGAACTCTGGCACTGTTTGGTCCCTTTCCTACCGTAGTGTGGTCCATCTTGTATACAGGGCATCATGACTTCCAATATGGTAATATTGTTCCTTAATAACATCATTGAAGGAATCCCAAGTGAGTGCGACTATAAATAGTGAGGTTTCCTCTGTTTCCGTTTGCAAACAAAAATTTTCCCACCAATCTTTGACATGGGGGACAACTTTGAGGAGTGTAAATGTAATATTTTCTCTATTGGAAAAGTTATGGACAAAAAAATACCCTTCTAGAAGATTCAAACATTTGTCTACAACATTTGCTTCTATATAACCTTCAAATATAGGAATATCAAATTTGATCTATACCTTAAGGGGAGGGTGCTTTTTCTCAAGGAAGATTCATCACCTGTTGGTAGTCATTGAAGGTTTTGCACAAAACTATCCATCATCTCTTTCCTCTATTGCACGAGAGATTCCTCGAGAAATAGTTTCAAAGGATCTCTTGTCCTGTCATTTTTATTTTATCCTCGCCATGAAAGGTCACTTAGGCGTGCGAGAGATTTTTTCCTCAAGAGAAACAAGCTCGAGACCCAACTATTTGTACCTTGACTGCATCGGGGACATGCACTAAGAATGACAAGGATAATACCACTCTAACACCATTGATCCATATTTTATTAGCAGAATGAAATGGATACAGATCTATATTGTTAACACATATATAGAATGCACAATAATAGAGATATAGTAAAACCTGGCTTCTATTCAATAAATAAATATGATGAAACTGTAAAATGCAAACTGAAACAAGCTTGCTAGAATGGTGGCAACTTATCTTTGAGAAGAGATGTGACGAGTGTACTCATTTGCAAGAAGATGAGTACAATGAGGCTCCAAAGGCCTTTTTACATCAAACATAAATTCCAAAACCCTAGATATCCAAAAACCTAACACTAAGAGATGAAGCACCAAAAATCATGTGGGCCCCGTTGGGGTAGGTTGGTACATCAACTTCCCTGGGGTCGTAACTTTTGCATATGATCTTCATTTTAGGTGCACGATATCCCATTGGAAAGGTCTATTCGAGGAATACACATTATGCCATCATAATGTGACTTCATCTATATTTTGACTGTGGCGGGTCCAAAAAATGTTGTTTAGAGCCTCAAATGACCCCGGAAGTTTAGTACTCAAATAGCTAGAAAAAAACTGCAAAGATGAAAATTGAAACTGCCAAGATGACATATTTATGTGAGCCAGTTGGAATAGGTGGTTGGCCATCGATATCCACCTAGATCAAGAATCCATTGAATTGGCTTTTTGGAAGCCCATATTGTAATGAAATTTGGTATTTTGAGATGATGGAGAACAATCATGCTATCTAAAGGGACTTTGAAGATGAAGTGACATATGTCATCCATATATGTAATTTGAGTTCTTTTATTTTCTGATGTATTATCTTGTTATTCTTCAAGTTATCCATCAGTATTAATGAAGTTTATGGAAAAGTAAACATATTCACATGTGTTTTTACAAATAGTCAAGCGATTTTCATTTACCGAATCTAGTCAGATGTTATATTTACATCTAAGTATTTTAAGATCAGTGAAAAATTTGTAAAAAATAATTAATTAAAATATATACATATCAATGCATTGTATTCTTTTGAACTCACTAGACAATGTGTGCCATTATATTGACATCGATGTGTTTTGAAGAGTCATACGCACCGATGCATATTAATTATAATAATGCACCAATAATTACTATTGAGAAAATGCATCATTCCGTAAACGATATAGCATACACTAATATTTATTATTTCAAAATTTTACGGTGCTCATGTTTGAAATATTAACCGGTGCACTAATTTTTTTCGGACTAGTGCGTTGTGTTTATTATACACACTAGACATCTGAATATGATTTATGCATTGGTTCCTTTACTACATTATACGCACGAATGCATACTAAAAAAAATGTTTCCCCCATATCTGTATGTAATAATTACATAATCCTTGGGGCACATTCTATATTAAATGCATCGAGTCTCCATATAACATGATCGTGTCAAGGCTAACTATAACATAACTACACCATGACGTACTAATCCTAAAGTGCACCGGTGTTATATATAACTTGATCACATTGGGGTGTACAAATCCTAAATCACACTGTTGCATCATAAGAGAAGAACATGGAATGGTGTGTAGTAATTATAAGAGCATCAGTGCTATACATATGACGAAAAAGGAAGAACTAGTGCACAATAGTTATAAACACACCAGGGCGTTTTTTTTTCATTATATTCAGGTCTGAGGTGTTTTTTATTATATTATTGTACTGGTGCATTGTGTTATATTAACCTTCGGTGCGGGTTTTTCAATACTACACCAACATGTTTTGACAAGAAACGCACCGAATAAAAAACCTCCACTACAATCTTTGTCTGCCCAATTTTTTTTAGTTATATAGAAAATCCACTAAAAATTCCACAATGAATAAAGGAGGTTGTAGCGAAGGGTTTTTTGAAATTTTTGGCAAATTTTTTTACACTAAAAACCTCCGCTAGAAGATGTTCTCCTTGTAGTGAAATGAAACATACAATATTAAAGTGGAATCCAATTCTTATTAATAGAAGAATGACAAAGCATTGTTCAATACATAATATACAAAATGACGATAGCTATGTATGAGAAAATATATGCTTGTTCACAAAAAGCCCCATCATAAAAGCTTGAAATCTTGTTTTATATAATTGTTTTATTACAATAGCAAGACAAAAATCCTAATCTTAGAAGTTAGAATAACACATGTTTCAACTTCTATGAAGGAAAAATATTCCTAATTATTCGACAAAAATCCTAATTTTAAAATATGAAAAGGAAAATAGAAGGGGCCAAGAACATTTTGCTAGAATAACACATCAACTTCTATGACAGAAAAATATTTTTAATTACTCGGCCAAAATCCTAATCTTATAGGTTGAAAAGGAAAAAGGAAGGGGCCAAGAACATTAAGCTAGAATAACACACCAACTTGTATGATGGGAAAATATCCCTAATTACTCAACAAAAACCTTAATCTTAGAAGTTGAAAAGGAAAAAGGAAGGGGCCAAGAGAATTAGGTTACAATAACACATCAACATCTATGATGGAAAAATATTCCTAATTATACAAAAATTATAATCTTAGAACTTGAAAAGGAAAAAGGAAGGGGCCAAGAACATTAAGCTAGAATTACACAACAACTTCTATGATGGGAAAATATCCATAATTACTCAACAAAAACCCTAATATTAAAAGTTGAAAAGGAAAAAGATAGGGGCCAAGAACATTAAGTTATAATAACACATCAACTTCCATGATAGAAAAATATTCCTAACTACTCAACAAAAATTATAATCTTAAAAGTTTAAAAGGAAAAAGGAAAGGCCAAGAACATTAAGCTAGAATAACACATCAACTTTTATGATGGAAAAATATTCTTAATTATTTGACAAAATCCTAATATGAGTTGAAAGGGAAAAAGAAGTGGTTAAGCGAAAAAAAGAAGGGGCCAAGAGCATTTAGCTAGATCAACTTCTATGTTGCAAAAATATTCCTAATTATTCGACAAAAATCCTAATCTAAAAAGATGAAAAGGAAAAATGAATGAGCCAAGAACATTAAGCTAGAATAACACATCAACTTCTATGATGGAAAAATATCCTTAATTACTTGAATATTTAACTTACACTATTGAATATTTTATCTATATTTATTAAGATTTTTTTACTTAAAAGTTGAAAAGGAAAAAGAAAGGGGCCAAGAACATTAAGCTAGAATAACATCAACTTTTATGATGAAAAATATCCCTAATTATTCGACAAAATCCTAATATGAGTTGAAAGGGAAAAAAAGAAAATTCGACAAAATCCTAATATGAGTTGAAAGGGAAAAAAAGAAGGGGTGAATGAAAAAAAATAAAAGACAAGGAAAAACAAAAAAGAAGTCAAGAACATTAAACCAGATCAACTTTTATAATAAAAAAATATTCCTAATTAATCGAAAAAAAAATAATTTAAAAAAATGAAAAAAAAAGGAAAAAAATAAAAACTTTAAGCTAAAATAACACATGGACTTCAATGATGAAAAAATATCCTTAATTAATTGAATACTTAACTTACACTATTAATATTTTTTTAGATGGTACTGAACCTCTCATAAATAAATAAATAGCCATTAAAGGTGAAACTCTATTTTATGCATCAAATTGTTCACAGTGATTTAAAATTGTTCATAGTGATTTAAAAGGTAATTTTTATGATATATTCCATGGATATATTATTGTAATTTAAGGATAATATTGTTATTAATTTTTAATTAAAAATGTATTAAGATTATTTAGTTAATAAATGGTGATAAATAAAAATTTTAATTTAAAAAAAAAAAAAAATTTAAATATATAAACTATTTTAAATTGAATAAAATTATATTTATTAAAATTATATTTTAAATAATAATAATAAATTAATTTTAAATAATAATTAATAATGATTGTTTTGTTATCGATTAAAAATTAAATTATCTTAAATTTTAGCATCTTTCAAAAAATCAACAAGTTGTTTTTAAAAAAAAATTAAATACTTATATCACATCTTCATCATATCAAGCCAAATTACTTTATAAAAATTGTATTACCTTCTCAATAATAATAATCAACAAATTATTTTTAAAAAGTATCACATCTTCATTAGAAACAAATCAAAATTAATAGTCATGATTTCAGGATAAGTATCACGAGTACTTGTCGAGACTCCTCTTAATAAAGAAAGTTAATTAAGAAATAAAATGAAATTATAAATAGTTAAACTAAATATTAACACGATGTGTAATATGTTTTTTTTGACGATAACGATTAGAGGAATTATATTAATGGTGGCAAAGCCACAGATCGGTTACAAATGGCAGGGTTACATAGAGCTGTTGCCTACATAAGTTGAGAGACAATGCTAAAATTGCTAGAATCCTGGAAACGTTACACATTACTCAGAATACATCTTGTGATAGCTATTTCAGCGAGCCAGAGCGGCTTCGTGTCATTACATCTTCCCGCTGATAGACATTTTTTTTCCTTTTGGTGACGACCTGCCATTCATTGCTTTGACCCTGGTTATGAATTTCCGGCTGAGCTTGCACTTCTTCTGCCTCAACAATATCGGCCCAGCTTGAGACTTTCTTTGTTGGGCTTGAAACCCTGGGCAGAGCTGCTTCTGCTAGATCTTCCCCCTTAACAGGTTCTTTGAGGATGGAGACGGATTCCCCTTCAGCTTCTGACGGCTGGATCTTTGCTTCAACTTGCTTCTTCGGTTGCGCTCCTATCCACCAAGTGGGCCTTTGGCATCGGGATGGTCTTCTTTTCCCGGATGACTTCTCACAATTCCGGGCTATGTGCCCTGTTTCAAAACAAACCCTGCATCTGAAACAGAGGTTCTCGAAATCGATCTTCTGGGTCCAAGAGACGTTCTC
>JASDQU010243109.1:66236-79163 GCA_032191745.1 Picea mariana
TTTTTTAAATCACTATGAACAATTTGATGCATAAAATAGAGTTTCACCTTTGATGGCTATTTATTTATTTATGAGAGGTTCAGTACCATCTAAAAAATCTTAATAGTGTAAGTTAAGTATTTAATTAATTAATGATACTTTTTTCATCATTGAAGTCCATTTGTTATTTTAGTTTAATGTTTTTGGCTTTTTCTTTTTTATTTTTATTTTTTCAAATTATAATTTTTTTCGAATAATTAGGAATATTTTTCCATCATAAAAGTTGATCTAGTTTAATATTCTTGACCACTTCTTTGTTTTTTCTTGACCTTTTATTTTTTTCCCTTTCAACTTATATTAGGATTTTGTCGAATAATTAGGGATATCTTTCATCATAAAAGTTGGTGTTATTCTAGCTTAATGTTCTTGGCTCTTTCCTTTTCAACTTTTCAACTTTTAAGCAAAAAAAACTTAATAAAATATAGATAAAATATTCATTAGTATAAGTTGAATATTCAAGTAATTAAGGATATTTTTCCATCATAGAAGTTGATGTGTTATTCTAGCTTAATGTTCTTGGCTCATTCCTTTTTCCTTTTCATCTTTTTAGATTAGGATCTTTGTCGAATAATTACGAATATTTTTGCAACATAGAAGTTGATCTAGCTAAATGCTCTTGGCCCCTTCTTTTTTTTGCTTGACCCCTTCTTTTTCCCTTTCAACTCATATTAGGATTTTGTCAAATAATTAGGAATATTTTTCCATCATAAAATTTGACCTTTCAACTCATATTAGGATTTTGTCAAATAATTAAAAATATTTTTCCATCATAAAAGTTGATGTGTTATTCTAGCTTAATGTTTTTGGCCCTTTCCTTTTTCCTTTTAAACTTTTAAGATTATAATTTTTGTTGAGTAGTTAAGAATATTTTTCTATCGTGGAAGTTGATGTATTATTATAACTTAATGTTCTTGGCCCCTACCTTTTTCCTTTTCAACTTTTAATATTAGGTTTTTTGTTGAGTAATTAGGGATATTTTCCCATCATAAAAGTTGTTGTGTAATTCTAGCTTAATGTTCTTGGCCCCTTCCTTTTTCCTTTTCAACTTCTAAGATTAGGATTTTTGTATAATTAGGAATATTTTTCCATCATAGATGTTGATGTGTTATTGTAACCTAATTCTCTTGGCCCCTTCCTTTTTCCTTTTCAACTTCTAAGATTAGGGTTTTTGTCGAGTAATTAGGGATATTTTTCCATCATACAAGTTGGTGTGTTATTCTAGCTTAATGTTCTTGGCCCATACCTTTTTCCTTTTCAACCTATAAGATTAGGATTTTGGCCAAGTAATTAAAAAAGAAAATTATGTCATAGAAGTTTATGTGTTATTCTAGCTTAATGTTCTTGGCCCCTTCTTTTTTCCTTTTCATATTTTAAAATTAGGATTCTTGTCGAATAATTAGGAATATTTTTCCATCATAGAAGTTGAAACATGTGTTATTCTAACTTTTAAGCTTAGGATTTTTGTCTTTCTATTGTAATAAAACAATTATATAAAACAAGTTTTCAAGCTTTTATGATGGGGCTTTCTGTGAACAAGCATATTTTTTCTCATACATAGCTATCGTCATTTTGTATATTATGTATTGAACAATGCTTTGTCATTCTTCTATTAATAAGAATTGGATTCCACTTTAATATTGTATATTTCTTTTCACTACAAGGAGAACATCTTCTAGTGGAGGTTTTTAGTGTAAAAAAATTTGCCAAAAAATTCAAAAGACCTTCGCTACAACCTCCTTTATTCGTTGTGGAGATTTTAGCGGATTTTCTATATAACTAGAAAATATTGGGCAGACAAAGATTGTAGTGGAGGCTTTTTATTCGGTGTGTTTCTTGTCAAAACATGTTGGTGTAGTATTGAAAAACCCGCACTGAAGGTTAATATAACACAACGCACCAGTACAGTAATATAATAAAAAATACCTCAGACCTGAATATAATGAAAAAACCACCCTCGTGTGTTTATAACTATTGTGCACCGATTCTTCCTTTTTCGTCGTATGCATAGCACTAATGCTCTTATAATTACTACACACCGTTCCATGTTCTTCTCTTACGATGCAACGGTGTGATTTAGGATTTGTACACCCCAATGCGATCAAGTTATATATAACACTGGTGTGCTTTAGGATTAGTACGTCATGGTGTAGTTAAGTTATAGTTAGCCTTGACACGATCATGTTATATGGAGACTCGGTGCATTTAATATAGAATGTGCCCCGAGGTTCTGTAATTATTACGTACAGATATGGGGGAAACATTTTTTTTAGTATGCATTGGTGTGTATAATGTAGTAAAGGAACCGATGCATAAATCATATTTAGATGTCTGGTGTGTATAATAAACATAACGCACTGGTCTGAAAAAAATTAGTGCACCAGTTAATATTTCAAACATGAGCACCATCAAATTTTGAAATAATAAATATTAGTGTATGCTATATCATTTACGGAATTATGCATTTTCTCAATAGTAATTATCGGTTCATTATTATAATTAATATGCATCGGTGCGTATGACTCTTCAAAACACATTGATGTCAATATCATGGCACACATTGTCTAGTGAGTTCAAAAGAATACAATGCATTGATATGTATATATTTTAATTACTTGTTTTTTACAAATTTTCAGTTAACTTTTCAATGATCTGAAAATACTTAGATGTAAATATAACTCTTAAATACACATAAACATCTGACTAGATTCGATAAATGAAAATCGCTTGACTATTTGTAAAAACACATGTGAATATGTTTACTTGTCCATAAACTTCATTAATACCGATGGATAACTTGAAGAATAACAAGATAATACATCAGAAAATAAAAGAACTCAAATTACATATATGGATGGCATATGTCGCTTCATCTTCAAAGTCCCTTTAGATAGCATGATTGTTCTCCATCATCTCAAAATACCAAATTTCATTACAATATGGGCTTCCAAAAAGCCAATTCAATGGATTCTTGATCTAGGTGGATATCAATGGCCAACCACCTACTCCAACTGGCTCACATAAAGATGTCAGCTTGGCAGTTTCAATTTTCATCTTTGCAGTTTTTTTCTAGCTATTCAGGTACTAAACTTCTGGAGGCCCTAAACAACATTTTTTGGGCCCGCCACAGGCACAATATAGATGAAGTCACATTGTGATGGCATAATGTGTATTCCTCGAATAGACCTTTCCAATGGGCTATAGTGCACCTAAAACGAAGATCATATGCAAATGTTACAACCCTAGGCAAGTTGATGTACCAACCTACCCCAACGGGGCCCACATGACTTTTGGTGCTTCATCTCTTAGTGTTAGGTTTTTGGATGTCTAGGGTTTTGGAATTTATGTTTGATGTAAAAAGGCCTTTGGAGCCTCATTGTACTCATATTCTTGTGAATGAGTACACTCGTCACATCTCTTCTCAAAGATAAGTCACCACCATTCTAGCAAGCTTGTTTCAGTCTGCATTTTACAGTTTCAACATATTTCTTTATTGAATAGAAACCAGGTTTTACTATATCTCTATTATTTAACATTCTATATATGTGTTAACAATATAGATCTATATTCATTTCATTCTGCTAATAAAATATGGATCAGTGGTATTAGAGCGGTATTATCCTTGTCATTCTTAGTGCATGTCCCCGATGTGGTCAAGGTACAAAGAGTTGGGTCTCGAGCTTGTTTCTCTTGAGGAAAAAATCTCTCGCATGCCCAAGCGACCTTCCATGGGGAGGAGAAAATAAAAATGGCAGGAAAAGAGATCCTTTGAAACTATTTCTCAAGGAATCTCTCGTGCAATAGACGAAAGAGATGATGGATAGTTTTGCGCAAATCCTTCAACGACTACCAATAGGTGATGAATCTTCCTTGAGCAGAAGCGCTCTCCCCTTAAGGTACATATCAACTTTGATATTCCTATATTTGAAGGTTAGATAGAAGCAGATGCTGTAGACAAATGTTTGAATCTTCTAGAAGGGTATTTTTTTGTCGATAACTTTTCCAATAGAGAAAATATTACATTTACGCTCCTCAAAGTTGTCCCCCATGTCAAAGATTGGTGGGAGAATTTCTGTGAGCAAAAGGAAATAGAGGAAACCTCACTATTTACAGTCACACTCACTTGGGATTCCTTCAATGATGTTATTAAGGAACAATATTACCATATTGGAAGTTATGATGCCCTGTATATAAGATGGACCACACTGTTGTAGGAAAGGGACCAAACAGTGCCAGAGTTCACAATTATATTCCATACCTTGCGCACTAAGTTGGGTATCAAATATTCTAAGCGACATATGGTTCTCAAATACCACAACGGTCTACATATATACATCCAAACATAAATGGATTTTATGGACATCTCGTCCTTGGGCACAACCAATTGATATGATGTCAAAATCGAGAAGAAGCTTAAAAAAAATACACAGAAGTTTGAGTCTGGGAACCCCTCACAACAAAAGCAAGGAAAGGGCAACCCCAACCCGCAAAACAAAGGGCATAAAAAATATGGAAATCTCGAGGACAACCAATCTAAGCCACAAAAAAAGAAGGACAATGGAAAGATGAAGAAAGACACTGGGAAGTGATGTGACTTCCATAAGATCCCTTGGCATAACATTGTTGATTGTTGCTCAAAGCATCCATTGGTGGTTGAGGTGAAATCCTATGGATTAGATGCAGGTCCCAACTTAAAGTCAAAACTAGAAAAAGGGAGATGGATTATTGACGCGGAACCTAGTGCCACTATTTCTACCACCAAGATCCAACGCGGTGAAAATTACAAGCCAGAGGAAGGAAAGCACCTCTTTAATTCACAGATGTGGGTGAAGGGTACTCTGATGCACTTCGTTGTTGATAAAAGTAGTCAGAAGAACCTAATCTCAGTGCAGGTCATCAAGTGGTTGGCCCTGCCAACAATGTTGCACCTACAACCATACACTATTAGATGGCTCCACCAAGGAAGCGATCGTCGCATCAGCCAACAGTGTCGCATGTCCTATGACATCAATCCCTTTAAAGATGAGGTATTTTGTGATGTCGCTCCCCTTTGTGATTTTCTTTTGGGCCAACCTTATTTGGAAACATCATGTTGTATAGGAGTCTAGGTCTCATAGTGTTATTATTACTCTGGACATGAAATTGTACAGGATACCCGAGGTAGTCCTACCTACTTCCATTTCCTTGATGTTTTCCAAGCAATGCAGAAAGGTTATCTCTTAGAATGGGAAGTTTGTATTATTCTTGATTCACTCTCAAAGTGAGTGGAAGGTTGTAGCCACATCCATGGCCTCCATGACTGATCTCTCCACGTAGCAAAAGTAAGTGGATAAGGTCATGGAAGAATACAAAAAAATATTATCCTCACCCACTAGGGACCTCTACACTTTCAGGTCAAGCATTCAATCAATCTAACCCCCAATGAACCGCTCCCAAATGGGCCAGTCTATTTCCGCTCTCCATTAGAGAACGAGGAGATCAAGCGTCATATCTAAGAACTACTCCAGAAGGGGCACATTCGACCCATCTCATCACTACGTCGAATCCCAATCATGCTTGTGCAAAAGAAATACGGGACTTGGAGACTCTACATCGATTACCAAGCCCTAAATGAAATCATAGTCAGGAACCGGTACCTAATTTCCCAAATCAACAATATCCTTGACCAGATCAAGGGGGACAAATACATCAGTAAGATTGATATAAGTTTTGGCTACCATCAAGTCCCAATAGAGTAGAAAAATGTATGAAAAAATGCCTTCAAGTCAAAATAAAGTATTTTTTAATGGTTGGTCATGTCCTTGGGTTTGACAAATTCCCCAACAACTCCCATGATGATGATGGATGATATTTTGTGACCTTTCACCAATTATTATTTGATGATGAAGTTGATTTGGGAATCCCACTACAGTCAAGTGGTAGGACACTTCAGTGTAGAAAAGACAGTGGTAGTTATACAACAACATTATATTGGTCGAAACTTCGACAGGATGTCAGCAAGTATATCGATTCTTGCACTACCTACATCGTTTCCAAACCGACCATTAAGAAACAAGGCATGTACACCCCTCTACCTACTCCTTAAAGGACCTGGGAATCCATCTCAATGGACTACATGTTGATCCTTATGTCAACCAAGTAGGGAAATGACTATGTTTTTTTGTGGTTGATCATTTTTCTAAAATGGAGATTCTAGCCTCCTGCAAGAAGAACATCACAACAGAGGCCACTACCAAGATCTTCTTCGAATGAGTGTGTGTACATTTTGGGATACCATAAACTATAATCTCAAATCGGGACAAGAGGTTCCTCAACACATTATGTTCGATCCTCTTGTCACCGCTGGACACTAATCTCACCAATTCCATTGCCTTCCACCCCCAAACGGATGGCCAGAGGCAGTCAACTGGATGATCATGTATATCATGTGCGTGTGAAATTACAAGCATCCCCACAAAAGGGATGAGAGTCTTCCCTATGTTCAACACAGCTACAATAGACCCATACATAGCTCAACTGGCCATAGCCCTTTTTAGGTGGGGTTGGGATTTCAACCATTGGGTCCCATGGATGTTGCACTACCCCTTGCATCCACCCAAGAAGACTTGTCCTATGCTCAAACTGAAGCCAACAAAGCTACGTAGTTTATTGAAAGGATCCAACACATCTTCCAATAGGTTCATGATATTTTGCAGAGGTCCAATTCCAAGTACAAGCAGCACCATGATCAACATTGAGTGCCACACAAGTTTTAGGTGGGAGATAGAGTTTGGTTGCACTTGTAGAAAGAATGAATTATAGGACCCCATTGGAAGCTTCATCCACTCCACTATGAACCTTGTACCATCACCAAGGCTATGGGTGACAATGATTTTGAGCGCAACATTCCCACCTTCTTTGGCTTACACCAAGTGTTTAATGTGGACCTCATTTGGCCATACTTTCCACCATTACTGGACACCTCAGAGGTAGCAGAACAATTGACATTGATAGATCTCAACCCCGAATGCATGGAAAATGCATCCATTGATCACATCATGGACACATAGGTCAAGGGAACTCTCCAACAAAAGTTTTAATTTTATCATGTTGTCAAAGCAAGGCAACTCTTGCACCAAGGAAGTGGCTCACCCGGGGACAAATTCAACAAAAATTTACCCACCTATTCCAACTGGATAACATAGAGATGTCATCTTGGTATTTTCAGTTTTCATCTTTGTAGTTATTTTCTAGCTTTTTGGGTCTTAAACTTCTTGGGACGTTTTGAGGCCCTAAACAACGCTTTTTGGGCCTGCCATAGTTACACTATAGACAGAGTCACAATGTGAGGACTTAATTGTATTCCTCGGATTCCAATAACCTATCTTGAACTTAAAAGGGAGATCATATGCAAAAGTTACAACCCCGAGAAGTTGATGTACCAACTTACCCTAATGGAGCCCACATGACTTTTGGCACTTCATCTCCTAGGGTTAGGTTTTTTGGATGTCTAGGGTTTCGACATTCATATTTGATGTAAAAATTCCTTTGGAGTCTCATTGTACTCATCTTCTTGTGAATGAGTGCAACTGTCACATCTCTTCTCAGAGATAAGCTGCCACCATTCTAGAAAGCTTGTTTTAGTCTGCATTTTATAGTTTCAACATATATATTTATTGAATAAGAGCCAAGTTTTATTATATCTATGTTATTGTTCATTGTATCTCTATTTTTTTTTTGCAAATAAAGTAGGATCCTTATATTAATAACTTCTTAAGTCTATATAATTCCACGTATTAGCCACATGTTCTACCACAAAAGGGAAACTAGAACACATGGCTTTCAGCAAAATCTTAGAGTTAGATGCATCAAAACTTAAACAAAACAATATGAAAAAAAAATGATCAGAAACTGGTCGCCATGACCATCTAGCTTACGTTGTGAGGAAAATATTCTACCCACATTTGGAGAGGTGAAAAAACCAAAAGGAGAGAAAAAAAAAAACTGGAGGTGATATCCCCTGTGTGAGCTCGGGCTGCCATGGATGTTGTAGGAAAGGACAAACTTCTGGTTGCAAGTTGGGAAGCGATTCTGTGTTGCAGAATCTGCCAAATCATCGAACAAGATATCCATTCTCTGGCCAGGGATGCATTGAATGTGCAACTAGTCATCCTACTTCTGTTGAATTTCAAAAATGATTTGGAGGTGCTCGTCTGAGAGTCGGTTTAGGGAGAGCAGAGGTGTCTCTGCCTCTATTTCCTCGCCTTTTCTCATTGAATGGTCCTCCACTTTCCTATTGGGGGGATTTTGTTCCTCCACAATGCAGTTGCATGTGCCAAACACCTAATCCTGTGGGTGGATTTTGGGGGGGGGCAAGAGGATAATTGAGCAGAGGAGTGCTCTCTTTTGGAGGGCGCACCTCCTCTCTGACTGGGAAACTACCAGGGATAAAAGGAGGTATGTGAGAGGGTGACGACTGAAGTTGAGGTGGCCCCTGGATATTATGCTTGGGGATCGAGGTGCGAATTGTGATGAGAGCTAGTTGGGAGGGGGTTAGTCCATTACGCCTGAAGAGGGCATTGTAATACAAAGGTCCTCTTCTGGACTTCCCCCTCTCTCTTGGCATGGTGGAGGGGTTGCAAAGGCTGGTCTGTGGTGGAATGAGGGCGAAGGGATGAGGGGCTGGTGGGGAAATCTTGCGATGAGAAATCTTGAGAGAGCCAAGGAGCTAGAGGATTTGTAGAGGAGTGAAAATGAGAGAATTATCCAAGCCATTTTCATTCATAGTGCAACCCGAGTTGACAGGGAGGCTTGCCATGAAATCTGAGTTGTCGAATTTCGTAGGCCTGGTGCTTAGCTCAATACTCCCAGTTTGGCTCACGTAGGGGGGGCATTAAACCTATGAAGTTGTCCAGATGCACTACCTTAACTCTCCAATGAGTGTGGGTAATTTGGAAGTAATGGATGGGAGGCTAGAGATAGGGGTTATTAACTCTCGTTGCTGCCCCATGCCATCTGTCCTCTGGATATAGCTACTTGTCACCCCATCCAGGGGCATTGTATCTCTATGTTAACAATATAGATATGTATTCATTTCATTTTTCTCATAAAATATGGATCAATTCTCTTTAACTCCATTACTGAAAACAATAAAATAAGTACACCATTGAAATCCTTGCAAAATTATGAGAAATTTAACTATAAAGTCGACCAAATTTTGACTAGGTGACGAAAAAACTATGTTTAGACGTATAACGAGAGTATGGATCTCATACATGAAAAACTAAGATAATAATTTTACAAATGACCTATAATTGAAAAATATACCTCAAATTCATGATCCTTGTGGAAAAACGAATCCAATGAGTATAAACTTGCCTATATTCGGACAAAGTGCCTTATTGCATGCAAAATGAGACAATGCCAAAACTTAGGAAATCTCTTGCACACACTTCAAGACAAATCCATAATGTACTTTTCCTTGGGGTTCATGCTCACATTGGAATGTGTTTAAACATGGTAAAACGTGCCCATTAAATAGGAAACGATTTGTTAACTGTCATCCTCACTACTGGTAAACTTAATGATAAAAATAGTGGAATCTCGTAACAAATGGGTTCGTTGGCAGGTTGGTTCGGCCTTAGGATTATATCCTGCAGGTTTCGGGTTCGATTTTCTTCCATGTCATATGTTTTTTGTTTTTTATATATATAGTATATAGTTTAAACTATATACTATATATATAGTATAGATATGGTATATGAAACCTCCCACACGAATATTTGTCATATGGTTTTAAAACCATATACTATATATACATATGTGTTGGTTAATATGTTATCCCCCTTCTGTGGACTATGTTGTTGTTCACATAGAGAAATATGTAAACTAGGGCTTGGGGGCTTATCCCTACACCCCTTTTCCCCTCCAATAAAACCTTAACCAAGTTTAAATAAATATTACAACATATGATTGTTACGAAACATTTGTATGGTATGTTGGTAGTGGGGCTTATGTTAAGACTTTGGGAGGTTATGGAGGTCACGGGTTCGACCCTTGTCGGCTGCATAATTTTAACATACACTAACCAATATTGGCCAATGAGACGTTTCCATGTGGTAGCCTCTCATTGGCTTTCCAATGCCACATGTCAAAATTTAGTTAAGGACCAATTGTGCTCCACTTGTCAACCTGTAATTCATCCACCTGGAGGTACAATATGTCAATCCAGCTACCAATAACCATGTGCCATGTGTCATCCTTGCAGCAGTGAAATGTGTCACGTCTTTTTCCCGTGTACTTTGACCTTTGACCTAGTTGACTGGAACTTTGACCACTCATAAATTTTGCATACAAACTTTGTTTGACTTTCCCTTCGCACCGTTGGAAAGATGACGACAAGATCTACACAATGATATCATTTTCGGGATGATTTGAGATGGTTGAATTTTGAGAATTTATGGATCCCTGAGACCTTTGTGAGAATTGTGGATCCTCCTAGACCTTTGTGAGTGTTCCTTAGATCCTCCTGGATCACACCTCCCCACTGAATAACTTTTGGAACTCCAAAAGTATGGATCAAAATAGAGTGAGAATTCTTTCACCTCACTTGTCCAATATCATCCAACTTTCCTTCTTGGATAATGAGCACCCTACTCACCACAACCATAATGAAGACTGAAACAACACTAGTGACCAAGTTAACCATTCCCTTAAATTCACAAACTCTTCCATTCATTGTTGCAGCAGTTGACCATACTCCACTGATTAGTAATAAACTGAACAAAAAAATTGAATATATAGATGTGAAAGAGAATGAACCATCAACATATCTTCCCTTCTTAATAGGAACGGCATCAACCAAAAGACCTATTATGATTTCAACCATAGGATATAAACCTAGATCCTAGATACTAGAATTAGCTAGCATGTGCCCTGTAGTGATTGTTAGCACTAGGAATCACCTTCAGATTGTTTGGAAGGAAAGCCCAATACCCATCAGGTTATATGTAAATGTAAAAGAGTTTTGAGGGGTCAAATGGATAAGACTCAAGATGATAATGTTCCAACTCATAAATGAGGGCTAGCATGCACGAGCAATCAAGGTCTTGGCTAACTTCAATCAATAATTGGGAGTAAGTATGAACAAAGGGAAGACTTAAGTGGGAGGAATGTAGGGGTTGTTGTAAACATCAGGTCTGCAAACAACCTAAGGAAGAAATATTCTTAACATAAGATCTTCTTGAGTTTAGAACTTATGGACACTAAAGAAACATCATGATAATATAATAATCAAACATACACCATAATATCACCACAACCATTCATGTGAATCATTCAAAGCATGAAAACTTTAGCATCATAAGAAAATAAGATGGAAAGAGAAGTTGATTTCTATTAACCAAGATATATTTAGTCAAGTACATAACCAGTTCACAGTAACTTCATCAAAATATTACAGTATGAGGGAGCATTATTCAACCATTTGAACCTCCTAAAGCATTTAATCTATCTATTTATAACAAAGAGGGAGGCAACTGCTGGAGGTGCGATCTGGCCTTCTTCCCATGAAAATATCTAAGAAATTATTTCATCTAACAACTTGAATAACAACCTATGCTATAAAATAGGAAGTGTTGGTGACTAAGCCGACCAATCTTCAAACTAACTTGATTCCCCCTTGGTGCGCAATTCCTTCTTTGTCATGTGTCTTTCAGGGGCATGTGGTTGTCATCATGCTACCAACTGTTGTTTCTGCAATTCTCTCCATCATCGGCTATCCAAAATTTGTTAGCTCGACCCTCCTGGATTCTTGGTATATATCGATATCATCTTTGGGTAGCATTCTGAGTAGTGCACTTCATAATGTCTTCACCAAATTTCATGAGACTCTGTAGCGCAACATCAAAACTAGACAGGTAGCAAAATAGGTAGTGCCAAACCTTTGTATCCTCTATGTAGACTTTAGTCTCTGCAGAAATTTAGGTAGCGAATTTCGGTAGTTCCACTCTGGTGCATGTTTGTGCAAATTCCATCACTGCCAGAAATTCGATAGCGAATTTAGGTAGCACCCGTTGTGTGTCTCTATGCAAATGTTACATAGCGCCATCAAAATACGCAGCACCTCCACTTGGACATGTGTAGAATGAGTAGTAACCTTGAGTAGTAGCATCACCATTAGCTTTATGTAATTCGACAACATTGTAGGTAGCAAACCAGTGGAACACAAAAAATAGACTATTTTGTAGCACCATAGCGCTACGGAATGTCTGCACTATTACTATCGAAGGAGTTAATTCTTCATAAAAAGCCCAAAACTCTGAACAGTAAGCAATTAGAAGCTTGTATAGGTGGATGAGGTAGTGTTTCAACAACAGTTTATCCTCATAAAAAGGAATCATGTTCAAAAATGGGGCTCACCTTTCACCATCTACTTCATTACCCTAATACTTAACCTGGCACTCTTCCTTGGGGAATGAGGATCCTCCTTTGGCACAATAGGATTCTTCCTTTTAGCAGTGACATGCTTCTTCAGTGAAGATATGCTCTCCTTGGATGTTGGTGTTTCCTTTTCAATAGCAGCTTCAACCAATACCTGCAAGTTCCTTTGATCCACTTCATCTTGAAAATGCTGCAACTCTGCTTTGAGCTTCCTGTTATGAGACTAAAAGCCTATGTTCTGCCTGTAAAGGTTTTTGAGTTTCCTATGGAGAGGCTGGGAATTTCTTGCTACAAACATTTCCCAAGTCAAGAGTGTGTTTGTATCCATCCATGAGTTCTTTCATCTTTAATCCTGTTAGACATGGCTTCTGTTTTCAACTAAGCCACCTCCTTCCTAGCATCCCTAAGTTTCTTGATTAATCATTTGAATGTATGGTTGTCAGGTGGAGTAGTGACATGAACAGTCTCAAC
>JASDQU010243109.1:79183-109730 GCA_032191745.1 Picea mariana
CCAAGTCAAGAGTGTGTTTGTATCCATCCATGAGTTCTTTCATCTTTAATCCTGTTAGACATGGCTTCTGTTTTCAACTAAGCCACCTCCTTCCTAGCATCCCTAAGTTTCTTGATTAATCATTTGAATGTATGGTTGTCAGGTGGAGTAGTGACATGAACAGTCTCAACGGGTTTTTTCATGGTCTCCTATTCCTGCTGCATAGGAATTTCCTTGTCTATCTCATCAATATTCTTGATAAATTTTCCTTTATCTTTCTTCTTTTGCACAGGGGTTTCTTGTTTCTTCTCCATAGGCTTTTCAATGCCTTCACCTTTCTTATTTTTTAGGATAGAGGCTTTTGGTAGGGACTGTTGTTCAAAAACTTCTTTAGGAGCTGATGATATCATTAAAGGTTTCTTGACCTTGGTATTGGCTGCTGGAGGAGATGAGGAGAAGTGTAGCTTCTTCCCTTTCTTTGTTGTAGTTTTAGTAGTAGAAGGAACTTCTTCTAACTCTGGTGGAGGAGGGGTTGAAAAATATCTTTTTGGGGAATGACAAGCTTCCTCCTCAGTTCTTATGACGTCCTTGATGACCTCTGAATCTTGAACAAGAACTCTTCCCTTTCTCTTCTTGTTGGTACCTTCTTTAGCAGCACTGGTGGATGATAAATGGATTGCTTTCTACGATTCAGGAGTGGCTGCTATATCCAACTTGAAGTGAGAAGCAATAACAAAATGTTCCCATGAGATATCTCTTTTACCCAGTTCTTCATAAATTAGCATTCTAATCAATCCAGAGTGGAAGATGCTAGTATACACATCCTTAGACTTGGATTGAATCATGTCTGACATCTTACCTATGCTTCTTAGAAAATAGTAGGGAATATTCATTTCAATTTTACCAGTAAAATGAAGCAGAAGCCTTATATGGTACTGGTATAATTTGTTGAACCTCCCTTCACATGTAAAGTATCTCTGAATAATCCTCAATATCTTGTCAAACTGCTCAATCATTTGATTCCTTGGCACACCTTTAGACAAATCACTAGCTTGATGTTCAGGCTTAAGGAAATCTTTGGCATAGGTTGCATTCAAAGCCATGGCTTTAAACCATTTCTCACCTGTGATAGGGATTCCTGTTGAAGCTGAAATAGAGGCCTCAGTCAACTCGAATTATAAATCCCATACCTTGGTCTTCCAGCCATAAAAATGTAAGGCAAACTGCCTTGTCACCTCAGGATGACCTCTTTGCATATTGTGGCAGAAAGAGAGGCATCCCACTCTTTGAAAAACTTCTCTTTCCATGGGCTCTGTCTCAAAAAGATGCATTTCCACAGGTTCAGTTCTAACTACCTTGCCCCCCTTGTGTGACTTATTCATCTGAGGAGTCTCCATCGCTTAGTATGAGAGCTTCTTATGGCTATGGGGTGGTAATGTCTAGGAGGACCTAAAGTCAAGCTTCAAATGGACAAGGCTGCACTTTTACAAGAACTTCCCTTAAACCAAACTGATTGCTAGTAAGATAAACTTGGCTATGGAAATCCCTCCCTTGGATTTGTGCAGATATTAAACACTTAGACAATGAGAGGGTACTCTGTAATTGGCCTTTGAAACTAGGTATAAAACGCCCGACTCAAGTGTCAAAGGAAGCAGGGGAGACACAACGTGGTTAAGCAGCACCTCTAGGTAGCGCACTGCGTATGCAGAGGATAGAACTATTTAGATGCTATGAACTTAGTAGCTATGGTGGGAGGATGTATCAGACTTCGACATACAGGTAGTGAAATTTACAGGTTTTAAAGGAGAGGAGACAAGGATAGAATGGTGTGAGGAAAGGTCTCCTTCAACTATGCAAGCCCGATAATCCAAAACTCTGAGCGCTAACTCTCTTTGAAAATTATGTGCAGAGGAGGAAACACGAGATAACTATGGAATAAAAATTTGTTTGAAGTCTCAGCAAGATTCAAAGAAGAATTTGCAAACATCCCAGCCTCCGAATCTACCTCAGCATCGGATCTGGTAGCACTATTGTCAACTGGTCAGAAATGGAAATTTGTGCAGTGCAGCAATCTTGAGTTTTTCAAAATCACAAACCGTTATCAGAGCTCATAAATACGAGATCTTGAAGGCATCTTTTAACCAACTCCTGGCGCTGAAAACAAGGAATATGACATCAGCGTTGTAATCATAACTCAAGGTGGTGGGATGTAATATTACACCCCACTCCCACCTTCATATCATATGGGGGTGGGATGTAGTATTAGATTATGTTTTATCTAATATTACATCCCACCCCTACCCTAATATCATATGGGAGTGGGGTGTAATATTATATTATGTTTTCTCTAATATTACCCCCCATATGAGGGTGGTGGTTGGGGGTAATATTAGAGAAAACACACACACACACATGTGCGTGTGTGTGTGTGGATAGTCCATGGACAACTCATATGAGGTTGGGAATGGTATATGTATAAGTTAAGTAACCACCCAGATTCACTTTGGCATTCCCTTTCCCTTGATTTAAGGATATACTATTTATATCCACTATATTGTGTGTGTGACATGGTAAGAAAGAACATGATTGAAATTATTATTGATTGGTTTATCCAAGTGTCAATTTGGCTTAATGTTTCTATAACTAGATAAATTTAAGTGGCAAACTAATTATGAATAATTTTCCATCAATTTAGTCAGTTAGATAGAAAAAAAAAAAATTTACTGAAAATGTATTCTAAAATTTTCTATGGCCAAAACTTAGTAGAATGTAATAGAGACATTTTAATTGATAGGTTTATAAATGTTTTAATTAATAAGTTTCTAAATTATCAATATAATACAAAGTTTCTAGTTTTCTTTGAAATGTGCTTACACTGTCCCAATTCGGAAAATTTACCGTGTGTTCTCTTACTTTCAAATGCACACACGAAACTAAATCAATGATCAAAATAAGGATAAAAAAATTATCACAATATTTTTTCATTAAAAATACCTCGGATTAAGATGAACCTATACTAATTTATTTTAATAAATATTTTTATAATTAAGATGACCTTTTTTTTAATTTTTTACTATTATGATTAAAGATTTTATTTATTTATTTTTATGACTTTTTTTTACTTAGATGAGACACATCTACTTACAGTATAAATGTACCTCACTAATCTCAATGCAACTAGAAACTAATTAAAACAATACACAAGTTTAACCACAAATTCATATATAAATTTAACTTGCACTTATTAAAAATGGTTTTCGTCAAAATAAAAAAGTATTTGCATTGATCCATTCGAAGGACTATTTTATCATAATGCACACCAAAATAGAAATAAAGCACGTTTACATTTAAACCATTTAAAATTACACAAAAGCAACTCAATATTCAAAATGGGAGATGCTTTATTTGTTCACAATGAAACTACAATTTATGTGCCCACTGTAATCTCTTGAGAAATTACTTAGAGTCTTGAATTCACCATTTCACCCACAAGGATTAAAATCCTATGTAGTCCTTACAATAGAAATGTTTCCTTTGGCCAAAAGCATCATCTCCAATCTACATAGAAACCAATGAACCTATTACCCAATTATTGGAATTGGATCAATTCATCCTCTCGAATACCATATGCTTTATATCGACATGGCAATTGTTGATTGGTTTTGACCCCATTCACTAATGTAGTGAAAGTGCATATGATCTTGTGGGCTCTCAAAACTCTTGTGAATCTCAAGAAATTAAAGTTGTCAGTAAAAACTCATGTGAATCTCAAAGGGCATATGACCTTGTGGGCTCTCAAAATTCTTGTGGATCTTAATAAATTATAGTTGTCAATCAAAACTCTTGTGAATCTCAAGAAATTATAGTTGTCAATCTTATTTCAATTAGACAATGATCATAATTGTTTGGAAAGAATCTCGCAAGGCCTTCAAATATGGGATGAGGATTGCAGATCTCTTCTCTTATCGAATGACTATTGAGTGTTTCATACATATTATGCAAAGCTCTTCCTACAAGCCTTCAAATCCTCCAAACTCTTAGACTTAATGCTCGTATTTAGTTCAATTCATCCAAACATTTGAGGTCCAATGTGCAATCTCTCCATGAAAACCCTTTGAATCAGTTTGATCCATGACCTCAAAATACTATACATTGAATTTCATCAAAAGATTGGAGTCAATTGTGTTACCTCTTTAACATGACCTTTTAAATCTACTTGGCTTACAAATTGAGGCTTCCATTAAGTTTAGTTCATTGTCCCTTTGACATCCACTAAAACCCTTTGAATCAGTTTGATCCATGACCTCAAAATACTATACATTGAATTTCATCAAAAGTTAGGAGTCAATTGTGTTACCTCTTTAACATGACCTTTTAAATCTACCTAACTTACAAATTGAGGCTTCCATTAAGTTTAGTTCATTGGCCCTTTGACATCCACTGTACACTTGGCTTTGGAAAGGGATTAAAATCCACTCAACTCATCCTAGACCAAAAATATAATTAAGTTCTAGTTTACCCTATCCACTATGCACTTGGCTCTACAAAAGGCTTAAAATCCACTCCACTAAAAAGATATAATAGTTTTTCGAGTGTTCAACATCCAATTTACACATGCTTTCATAAAACACGACCTGAATAGAGTTAACTTTCATACTCAATCCAATTAAAAAGAACTTAAACTCTAAATACAATCCCTCTCAAAAATCAAACACAAAACCTCCTTTCTTCCATCCAAAATTTTAAGCAACATGTAATAAGCAACATACTAAGCATGTACACTTAACAAAGGAAAAACTTAAAACTTGAAACTAAAAATCAAAGGGAAAACTTGAAACAGTAACTCTTTGTGTATGACTACTCTAAACTTGAAACAATAACTCTTTGTGTATGACTACTCTAGACTAGGAATGCTCATGTAGTACCCAATCTCTTCCACCTATGTAAAAACTTCATTAACATGTAACCTTTCTAATATTTTTTAATGACTTTGTGTATCCCTTGAAAGCATTTATAACATGTTAAAATGACTTTTTAACTATTTCGGAAGGTTTCCTAATCACTTCACCTATAACTCTTTAATTTTATAACTTGTTCCATGGATACCCACTACTTTGGAAAATCGAAACCCTTAATAAGTTAACTAATAAAATCAAAAAATAAAAATTACATTTGATTTTATTCACCTTAAAAAATTTACTTAAACAAACAATTAAAAACATATTACACATCGTGTTAATATTTAGTTTAACTATTTATAATTTCATTTTATTTCTTAATTAACTTTCTTTATTATTAATTAACATACATTTCCATTTACATTAACATATGTAATTTTTATTTTTTGATTTTATTAGTTAACTTATAAAGGGTTTCGATTTTCCGAAGTAATGTGTATCCATTGAGTAAAGGAGTCCCGACAAGTACTGCAACTCTAGTGATGTGATGTAATGGGTTTCGATTTTCCGAAGTAATGGGTATCCATTGAGTAAAGGAGTCCCGACAAGTACTGCAACTCTAGTCATGACTTTTAATTTTGATTTGTTTTTAATGAAGATGTGATATTTTTTAAAAATAATTTGTTGACTATTATAAAGTAATTTGGCTTGATATGATGAAGATGTGATATAAGTAATTTTTTTTTTTTTTTTTTTTTTTGCTTGATATTGAAGATGTGATATCTAGCTAAATGCTCTTGGCCTTTTTTTGATTGACCCCTTTTTTTTCGCTTTCAACGATTTTGTCAAATAATTAGGAATATTTTTCCATCATAAAAGTTGATGTGTTATTCTAGCTTAATGTTTTTGGCCCTTTCCTTTTTCCTTTTAAACTTTTAAGATTATAATTTTTRTTGARTAGTTARGAATATTTTTCTATCRTGGAAGTTGATGTRTTATTATAACTTAATGTTCTTGGCCCCTACCTTTTTCCTTTTCAACTTTTAATATTAGGTTTTTTGTTGAGTAATTAGGGATATTTTCCCATCATAGAAGTTGTTGTGTAATTCTAGYTTAATGTTCTTGGCCCCTTCCTTTTTCCTTTTCAACTTCTAAGATTACGATTTTTGTATAATTAGGAATATTTTTCCATCATAGATGTTGATGTGTTATTGTAACCTAATTCTTTTGGCCCCTTCATTTTTCCTTTTCAACTTTTAAGATTAGGATTTTTGTTGAGTAATTAGGGATATTTTTCCATCATACAAGTTGGTGTGTTATTCTAGCTTAATGTTATTGGCCCCTTCCTTTTTCCTTTTCAACCTATAAGATTAGGATTTTGGCCGAGTAATTTAAAGTATTTTTCCGTCATAGAAGTTGATGTGTTATTCTGACTTAATGTTCTTGGCCCCTTCTTTTTTCCTTTTCATATTTTAAAATTAGGATTTTTGTCGAATAATTAGGAATATTTTTCCATCATAGAAGTTGAAACATGTGTTATTCTAACTTCTAAGAATAGGATTTTTGTCTTTCTATTGTAATAAAACAATTATATAAAACAAGGTTTCAAGCTTTTATGATGTGGCTTTTTGTGAACAACATATATTTTCTCATGCATAGCTATCGTCATTTTGTATATTATGTATTGAACAATGCTTTGTCATTCTTCTATTAATAAGAATTGGATTCCACTTTAATATTGTATGTTTCATTTCACTACAAGGAGAACATCTTCTAGCAGAGGTTTTTAGTGTAAAAAAATTTGCCAAAAATTTCAAAAAAACCTTCGCTACAACCTCCTTTATTCGTTGTGGAGTTTTTAGCGGATTTTCTATATAACTAAAAAAAATGGGCAGACAAAGATTATAGTGGAGGCTTTTTAATCGGTGCGTTTCTTGTCAAAACATGTTGGTGTAGTATTGAAAAACCAGCACCAAAGGTTAATATAACACAATGCACCAGTACAGTAATATAATAAAAAACACCTTAGACCTGAATATAATGAAAAAAATACCCTGGTGTGTTTATAACTATTGTGCACCAGATCTTCCTTTTTCGTCGTATGCATAGCACTGATGCTCTTATAATTACTACACACCATTCTGTGTTCTTCTCTTATGATGCAATAGTGTGATTTAGGATTTGTACACCCCAATCCGATCAAGTTATATATAACACTGGTGCGCTTTAGGATTAGTACGTCATGGTGTAGTTAAGTTATAGTTAGCCTTGGCACGATCATGTTATATGGAGACTCGATGCATTTAATATAGAACGTGCCCCAGGGATTCTGTAATTATTATGTACAGATATGGGCAAAACATTTTTTTTAGTATGCCTTGGTACATATAATGTAGTAAAGGAACCGATGCATAAATCATATTTAGATGTCTACTGTGTATAATAAACATAACACACTGGTCCAAAAAAAATTAGTGCACCGGTTAATATTTCAAACATGAGCACCGTAAAATTTTGAAATAATAAATATTAGTGTATGCTATATCGTTTACAGAACGATGCATTTTCTCAATAGTAATTATCGGTGCATTATTATAATTAATATGCATCAGTGCGTATGACTCTTCAAAACACATCGATGTCAATATCATGGAACACATTGTCTAGTGAGTTCAAAAGAATACAATGCATTGATATGTATATATTTTAATTAATTGTTTTTTACAAATTTTCAATTAATTTTTCAATGATCCGAAAATACTTAGATGTAAATATAACTCTTAAATACACGTAAACATCCGACTAGATTCGGTAAATGAAAATCACTTGACTATTTGTAAAAACACATGTGAATATGTTTACTTGTCCATAAACTTCATTAATACCAATGGATAACTTTAAGAATAACAAGATAATACATCAAAAAATAAAAGAACTCAAATTCCATATATGGATGACATATGTTGCTTCATCTTCAAAGTCCCTTTAGATAGCATGATTGTTCTCCATCATCTCAAAATACCAAATTTCATTACAATATGGGCTTCCAAAAAGCCAATTCAATGGATTCTTGATCTAGGTGGATATCGATGGCCAACCACCTATTCCAACTGGCTCACATAAAGATGTCATCTTGGCAGTTTCAATTTTCATCTTTGCAGTTTTTTTTAGCTATTCGGGTACTAAACTTTCGGGGCAATTTGAGGCCCTAAACAACATTTTTTGGGCCTGCCACAGTCACAATATAGATGAAGTCACATTGTGACAGCATAATGTGTATTCCTCGAATAGACCTTTCCAATGGGCTATTGTGCACCTAAAACAAAGATCATATGCAAAAGTTACAACCCCAGGGAAGTTGATGTACCAACCTACCCCAATGGGGCCCACGTGACTTTTGGTGCTTCATCTCTTAGTGTTAGGTTTTTGGATGTCTAGGGTTTTAGAATTTATGTTTGATGTAAAAAGGCCTTTGGAGCCTCATTGTACTCATCTTCTTGCGAATGAGTACACTCGTCACATCTCTTCTCAAAGATAGTTGCTACCATTCTAGCAAGCTTGTTTCAGTCTGCATTTTACAGTTTCAGCATATTTCTTTATTGAATAGAAGCCATGTTTTACTATATCTCTATTATTGTTCATTCTATATATGTGTTAACAATATAGATCTGTATTCATTTCAGTCTGCTAATAAAATATGGATCAGTGGTATTAGAGCAGTATTATCCTTGTCATTCTTGGTGCATGTCCCTAACACGGTCAAGGTACAAAGAGTTTTGTCTCGAGCTTATTTCTCTTGAGGAAAAAATCTCTCGCATGCCCAAGCGACCTTCCATGGCAAGGAGAAAATAAAAATGATAGGACAAGAGATCCTTTGACACTATTTCTCACAGAATCTCTCATGCAATAGAGGAAAGAGATGATGGATAGTTTTTCGCAAATCCTTCAAGGACTACCAACAGGTGATGAATCTTCCTTGAGCAGAAGCGCCCTCCCCTTAAGGTACAGATCAACTTTGATATTCCTATATTTGAAGGGTAGATAGAAGCAGATGTTGTAGACAAATGTTTGAATCTTCTAGAAGGATATTTTTTTGTCCATAACTTTTCCAATAGAGAAAATATTACATTTACGCTCCTCAAAGTTGTCCCCCATGTCAAAGATTGGTGGGAAATTTTCTGTGAGGAAAAGGAAACAGAGGAAACCTCACTATTTACAGTCACACTCACTTGGGATTCCTTCAATGATGTTATTAAGAAACAATATTATCATATTGAAAGTTATGATGTATACAAGATGGACCACACTGCAGTAGGAAAGAGACCAAACAATGCCATAGTTCACAAATATCTTCCATACCTTGCGCACTAAGATGGGTATCAAAGATTCTGAGCGACATATGTTGCTCAAATACCACAACAATCCACATATATACATCTAGACATAAATGTATTTTATGGACATCTCGTCCTTGGGCACGACCAATTGATATGATGTCAAAATCGAGAAGAAGCTTAAAAACAATACGCAACAGTTTGAGTCTGGGAACCCCTCACAACAAAAGCAGGGAAAGGGTAGTGCCAACCCGCAAAACAAAGGGCATAGAAAATATGGAAATCCTAAGGAAAACCAATCTAAGCCACAAACAAAGAAGAACAATAGAAATATGAAGAAAGACACTGGGAAGTGATGCAACTTCCATAACAGCCCCTGGCATAAAACTGTTGATTTCCACTCAAAGCATCCATTGGTGGTTGAGGTGAAATCCTATGAATTAGATGCAGGTCCCGACTTAGAGTCAAAACTAGAAAAAGGGAGACGGATTATTGACGCGGAACCTAGTGCCACTGTTTCTACCACCAAGATCCAACACGATAAAAATTACAAGCTAGAGGAAAGAGGGCACCTCTTTAACTCACAAATGTGGGTGAAGGGTACTCTGATGCACTTCCTTGTTGATAGAAGTAGCCAGAAGAACCTAATCTCAGTGGAGGTCATCAAGTGGTTGGCCCTGTCAACAATGTTGAACCTACAACCATACACCATTGGATGGCTCCACCAAGGAAGCGATCTTCGCATCAGCCAACAGTGTCGCATGTCCTATGACATCAATCCCTTTAAAGATGAGGTATTTTGTGATGTCACTCCCCTGGAAGTTTGTGATGTTCTTTTGGGCCAACCTTATTTATGGAAACATCATGTTGTATATGAGTCTAGGTCTCGTAGTGTTATTATTACTCCGGACATGAAATTGTGCAGGATACCCGAGGTAGTCCCACCTACTTCCATTTCCTTGATGTTTTCCAAGTAATGCAGGAAGGTCATCTCTTAGACTGGGAAGTTTGTCTTATTCTTGATTCACTCTCAAAGTGAGTGGAAGGTTGTAGCCACATCTATGGCCTCCATGACCTATCTCTCCACATAGAAGAATGATCCAGGTGGATATCGGTGGCCACCCACCTTTTCCAAATGGCTCAAAATAGTTTTCTGGCCATTTTGGCAATTTACTATTTTTAGCAGGTTTTAATTTCCGGGGCCATTTTGAGGGTCAAAATGAATGTTTTTCGAGATCTAGGTTCTCAATGATAGACGAAGGTAGATTAAGCCCCCAAAATGAATCTCCTCGAAAATACCTTTCCAATGAGCTATCACATGCCTAAAACAGAGATCGTATGCAAAAGTTACGACCCTGGGAAGTTGATGTACTCACTTACCCAAACGAGGCCCACATGACTTTTGGCCCTTCATCTCCTAGGGTTAGTTTTTTGGATGTCTAGGACTTTTGGCATTCCCATTTATTGTAAAATGGCCTTCAGAGCCTCATTGTAACCATCTTCTTGCGAATGCGAGTAGCCATCACATCTCTTCTCAGAGATAAGATACCACCATTCTAGCGAGTCTTTCACTCTGTATTTTTACAGTCTTTGTACATTTCTTTGATTAATAGAAATCGTGTATTACTGTATATCTAGGTTTATGGTTGCATCTCTGATACATTTTTGTTATATTATTGAATATCTGCAATATCTCTGTGCATTTCTTTATTATATCTCCGCTCTCATTTCGTGTCGAAAATAATCCGGATCATAGAAGTAAGTGGATAAGGTCATGGAAGAATACAAATAAATATTCTCCTCACCCACTGGGGTACCTATAAACTTTCAAGTCAAGCATTCAATCGATCTGACCCCCAATGAACTGTTACCAAATGGGCCAGTCTATTGCCACTTTCCGTTAGAGAATGAGGATATCAAGCGTCATATATAAGAACTGCTCCAGAAGGGGCACATCTGACCCTGCTCCTGCAATGGGCTCTGGAAGCTAATAGCTCAATTTTTTCCACCTAGAAAGCACCAAAATAAATGAAAAAATATATAATTATCCATTCTAGATACAAAATACCCGATTGAAACATTTTCTTAGCCCAGGGTTTCCTAGATATATCTTTAAAACCATCACGAAGTGTCTTCATGTATGCATACTGAATAAACTAGTGCTCTATGAACTGATCAACATTCTAAAGATTAAAATATACACAACTAATAATTCAAAACTTACCCAACAATGGTTGGTTAATATGAACATCTCATTCACCTCTATGACTGGAATGTTTACTTCTTTATAGGATTTTTGCTTCAATTTGGATTTTAGCTTAGATGTAGATGCCATTCTTCTCTATCAAAATTTTGGTATATTCTCTATCACAAGAATACGCATCACCAGTATACACCTACCAAAAACCATAATGATTCTAGAGTCTTGAACTTCTAATGGTTCAACTATGTCCCTTTGCATTCTTATTATAGTGGTTATCACAAGGATCTTCCATTAAATTCATTTTCTATTTCTCTAGTTGTTTTCCATAAAAATTTCAAAATTTGTGTTAGAGGCATTCAAATATAAGATATACTTTATTATACCTTCTAATCTAACATCCCATCAACCTTTGTTTTTGACATGTTGCTTCCATTCTCAACCGATATTAGTTTCATCAACACATCACATCACAAGGGTGCCTCAAGGTTCTTTATTAAAGTCAAAGTACTCTCTAATTATTAAATCTTTTCCAAAGTAACTTTACTCTTTACTTATACTATATTCAAATTCAAATAAGACATACAAATTATCTACCAACTTCTTTTAATCCTACTATAGTACATACCAATAAACCATGTGAGTTTTTTCAATGTTCCCCATTGGTGTTGGATTACTGAGAGGGGTGGTGAATTAGTAATAGACAAATATAATCCTTTTTAACCCTATAATTCAAGTGTTATTTCAATGTAGCATTATCATCCAATAAATGTAGAGTAAATAAGCAATGAAAAAATGAACAATCATACACATACGTGGTACACCATTGTTTTGGGAAACCCAAAGTGGGAGAAAACCACAAAATGTTTTTTCTTATATATCTTGAAGAATTACATTCATTGGAAGCACCAACTTCCTTTGTTTTCCAGTCGCAACTAGAAGGCGGCTCCAACCCCCTAGTTTCTCAGGCTACAACCTGAGGGAAGCTCCAACTCCCAAATTATCTGGCTACAACTAGAAGGAGGCTACAACCCCCTATGTTCTCCAGCTACAACCGGAAGGTGGATACAACCACCTTTCCTTTCCCCGTCCAACTGCCCTGACGTATAAGTAGAATGATGGAACCACTGTCACACTATCACTTTGAGATATACTATTGTAAACTTGTACCAATAAACCAGCACCAAACAACTTGTACCAATAAAAATGAAACATGCATCAACCATGAATCAACATGTACCTCAACCTATAATAAACCTGTACCATAAACAAGTGCATCAACCATGCACCAAACAACCTGTAATCAAACTGTACCATAAAAAAGTGCATCAACCATGCACCAAACAACCTGTAATCAAACTGTACCATAAAAAAGTGCATCCAACCATGTACCAAGTATGTACCAATCATGTATCAACTACTCATCAACTATGACTGATCAATTTGTACCAACATCATCAACTATACACCTCATGTATGTGCCAACTCATCAACTACTTGTCTCAACCATGTACCCAACATGTACCTCAACCAAAATCCCTCATCAATTTCATCATCCAAAACTGATTTGTAACTCTGTAATAGACCTGGTGTATATGATCACATACCTGCAAACCTTCCTTAACTTTAACAACAAGAGACTAGCATTTTCATCAAACTTTTCCTTAGTCTCACATGACTAGTTTTGGATTAGTCAACAACCCTAACTTGAAATAATCATAACTATGTACCTGTAATAAATAAAGATCTGAAAATAGTACAAAATGTTCTTCAGTGCATTTTTTGCAATTCCTCTAGGTGTCACTACTCGGAACCTCTCAAAAAGGGATTTATATCAAAAATGCCATACCTTGGTGAATTATGGCTTATTGTAGAGAGCAAACTTGTAGAGTGTGCCATGCACGGAATATTTGTTGCGTGGATCTAAAAATTTTACATAGAATACTATAGAATGTACTATAACCAACACATTTGGTATTACTTAATTTGGATCTGTTATGAAGAAGTTATGACATTAAATCCCGAAACACCTATTTTAGACTAGTTTCGGGACTAGCCACAAACCTTATTTTCCACGGAGTGTAACTCCAAAACTACAACGACCCACAAGCTGAAATTTGTACCACATCTAATTGGACATGTTATATAAATGTTCTATCAATTACACGGTTTGAATCATTATAGAAATGTTTTTGTTACGAAAATGGTGAGATGACGTGTAAATAACATACCTTAAAAGGCATCATCAAAAGAATTTTTCCTCCCTTGAATTTCATCCTTCTTTACTTCACCTTCTCTCTGAAAATCGGCTTAGATATCCTTTGGTTACCTAAGTCACCTATAGATATTCAATATGCTCAAGTGTAATTTAAAATGAGAGAGTCTTGCCTCTTATTTATACTTTCATGTAGCTTCCTCAAGGGGTTACCTTTTAACCATCTTAACGCACATTCCTTATTTTAGGGTTAACCAACTTCTAACCACTTGTCCAATTAGTAATTTATCCATTAAATTTATTATTTAAATAATTTATTTTGTATCCACTTTGACTTATAGTACACACAACACTTCACTTTACCTCAAGGGGTTACTTTCTAACCATCTTAAATCACTTTCCTTATTTTAAGGCTAACCCACTTCTAACCACTTGTCAACTTATCAATTTCTCCATTAACTTTATTATTTAAATAATTTCTTTTGTATTCACTTTGAATTATAGTGCACTCGTCACTTCACTTTATTATTTACCTTCTAAAAATCTCTTAAACCACTTTCACTACTTCGACCTTTTGGGGCTTCTAGATGACTCACGAGGGTTCTCCAACTTCACATGGCCATAACTCTCTAATCGTGAGGAGTTATGTGACGTTCCAAATACCAATAGAAATAGAATGACATGTACTATCAATATATAATAGTATTACCTAAAAATATATCAAAACTCATACCGTTATCCATCAAACAAACTTGGGTCCATTACCCAAACCTGGGTTCTCCAATTTCCTTCAAGGGTTAACATCAATGACAACCAACCTTAATAAAAAATATCCCCCTTTGGCATTGATGGAAACACTCTGATTAAATAATTAAATCATGTCATGCAATACTTAAGTTATATCACTCATGCTCCCCCTTGAACCATGCCTCTATCCTCTGCATCTGATAAGTCTCTCCCCCTTTGTCATCACTGGCAAAGGTATCTTTCCATCCAGGGTTTCTCCCCCTAACTGAACTTTCCTCTTTATGGTGCTTCCTCGTGTACATATAAGATATATAAGATAAGCATTCAAAAGCATTCATTTTGGAGTAGAAATAACTCTGAGTCTCTGGCGAAGATACTCAAAGGCTTCCTGTGGAAGTGGTTTTGTAAAGATGTTTTCCACTTGCACTTTTGTGCCCACATACTCAACTCTGATGTTATTTTCTGCAACCTGTTCCCGTAGAAAGTGATACTTTATTGGAATGTGCTTCATATTAGAGTGCATCAATGGGTTATTTGAGATATTGATGGTGCTTTTATTATCACAATAGATTGGAATGGGCTCATCATACTCAACCTGTATATCTGTCAGAGTTTGATTCATCCAAAGAACCTATGTACAACATGTTGTTTCTGAAATATATGTTGTCTCGGTTGTAGATAAAGATACCGATGATTGTTTCTTGCTTAGCCATGATACTAAACACTCACTCAAGTAGAAAGTTGATCCACTGGTGCTTCATCGGTCATCAAGAAAACCTACCCAATCTGCATCTGTGTAGGCAATAAGTGATAGATCCTTTCCTTTTGGATACCATAATCCAAACTCTTATGTTCCTTTGATATATCTTAAAATCCTCTTCACTGCTAATACATGTGATTCCTTTGCTTCTTCTTGAAATCGTGCCACCTGTCCAACTGTCTGCATTACATCTGGTCTGGATGCTATCACATATAGTAGGCTACCAATTGATCTGTATTGTCTCTGATCCATAGACTTTGAATCATCATCTTTGCTCAACTTGCAACTGGTTTGCATGGGAGTGATAACTGGTTTGCAATATTCCATTCTAAACCTCTTTAGCATTTCTATGATATACTTGGTTTGAGAAATAAAAATTCCTTGGCTTCTTTGACGTATCCTAAGTCCCATAAAGAAGGATATTTCTCCAAGTAATGAGATTTCAAATTCATTATGCATATACTTTGCAAATTTTTGGCTTAACCTGTCATCATCACTACCAAAAATAATATCATCAACATAAACTTCAATTAATAAAATACTATCTTGAATTACCTTGATGTATAGATTGTTGTCTGCACTTCCTTTTTTGAACCCTTCCTGTTGTATATATTTATCTAGTCTAGAGTACTATGATCTAGGATCCTATTTTAGACCATACAAGGCCTTCTTTAATTTACACACATAATCTGCATTCTACAACAACTAAAATCCTTCTGGTTGTTCAATGTAGACTTCTTCTTCAAGTTCCCCATTCAGAAAAGATGATTTTACAACCATCTAATACACTTTAATAATTTTGGAGCATGCATAAGCTAAAGGAAATCAGATTGCTTCCATTTTGGGAACTGGGGAAAATGTCTCTTCGAAGTCGATTCCTTCAACCTGTGCATATCCTTTACACACCAATCTAGCTTTGTTCCTTGTAACCTGTCCTGTATACCCACTTTGTGCCAATCACATTCTTATCCTTTGTTCTTGGAACCAATTCCCAAGTGTCATTTTTCTTTATTTGATCCAATTCTTCATCCATGGTCTTATTCCAAAATTCATCCTTGTTGGCCTCTTAAAAATAGGTTGTTTCAATCGTAGATTAGAGTGGTGTGTTTGTTCTGGCGAACAAATTCTTCTTCTAGTCTCAACTCCTGCATCTTTGTTTTCGATAATATTATCTGAAGGATGATTCTTCTGTACTCGTCTGCTAGGTATCTTTGCAGGCACTTGTTGAACTTGCTCTTCTGCTTCTGTTATATCCTCTTCATCTTCCCCTTCTGCTTCTTTTTCATCTTTTGTTTCTTTTTCGTAAAGTTGTTTCATTGATTCATTTTCTTCTTCCTTTAATTCGTGTCTACTTTTTTCATCAATTTTTACTTTGATGCTTTCCACGGCTTTTTTCAATCTCAGGTTGTAACACTTGTATTCTTTCCTTGTACTTGAGTAACCAACAAGTACTCATTTTTCCACGCGAGAGTCAAACTTTCCCATTCTGCCATCTTCTCTTTTGATGTAGCATTTTTTTCCAAAAACTCTGAAGTGCTTCACATTTGCTGGTCTTCCTTTCCATATCTCGTAGGGAGTTTTGTCAATCTTGTTTCTGAGCATTATTCTATTTTGAATGTGAACTGTTGTATGTACTTCCCGTGTCCAAAAAATATCTGTCAATTTGGAATCCATTAGCATTGTTCGAACCATTTCCTCTACTGTCATGTTATTTATTTCAACAATTCCATTCTGTTGAGGTGTCCTAGCAACAATGAATTGTCTTTTTATTACATGACTGTTGTAGTAGTCCATAAATTAATTTTAAGTGAACTCTCCTACATTATCATATCTCAAGCATTTGATTTTTTAATCCATTTCATTTTCAACCATTTCCTGGTAGATCCTGAAGTTTTCAAAACCTTTTGACTTATTCTTGAGAAAGAAAACTGTAGTCATTCTTGAATAATCATCAACTAATAACATAAAGTATTTCTCACCTTTTAAAACCTTTGTTGTAGTTGGTCCAACTAGATCAGTATGCATAATTTCCAGTGGTCTTGTTGTTAAATATTCCTTTGATTTGAACCTAGTCTTCTTTGTTTGATTTCCTTGTTGACAATGCTTGTATAAAGTGTTGGTTGGTTTCGTGATCTGGGGAATTTCTCTGATTGCTTCTCTTTTCTTGAATTTGACAAGGTTATTAAAATGTATGTGACCCATTCATGTGTTCCACAACCAAATTTAATCTTCCTTTCCTAGACAACACTTTTCATTTCCAATTTCACTTAACAGATATATGTTGCTTGAAGTTCTCGCAGTTGTAGCAATCAATTTTCCTTAACCTTCTTTTCTTATCTCTCACTTTTGTGAATCGAAAGTAACTTTATGACCTTGGTCACACATTTGACTCACACTTAGAAGATTATTTTTCATATATTCTACTAGTAGAACATTTTCTTCTTTTTGTATTCTTGTTCCCAACTCTGACTATGCCTTTTCCAATGATTTTAGTTGAATCATCATTTCCAAAGGAGACTGATCCATCTCTTTCCTTTCTTAATGTAAGAAACCTGTCTCTATCACCTGTCATGTTTTGAACAACCACTGTCAACATACCAACCATGTTTCTTCTGCTTATCTTATAGAGCAAGTGTGCATTCTTCATTGTTGTACTGATTATGCTTTCTTATCCATGTCCTTTCCTAAGGTTCCTATCTCTGATTGTTTTTGTTATGTTGTGGTTCTCTAGGAGTGACTGTTATTCTGCAATATTTGGCCATGTCTTCAAAGTTGTTACACTTATAGCATTCCACTTCAGTTCTTAATGATTCAACCTCTTGTAACTTCTTCTTTGTGTTTCACAGGGCCTTATTGGATAACTGATGCAAGAGCATCTCACACATCAAGCGAGCCAGCGTGGAAGCAAAGGACAAATGAAAGGAGCGCCAGCAAAAATTTTGAAGATACCTTGAAGTTATTGTGCGATCTTAAATGATCCATTAAGATGAGGTGCACTTGTATAATGTAAATGGACCTTGAGCGATTCACTCTCGTCCTTAGTAGGTAGGAGGCATTTATAGTAGTTAATGCAGGTAGATAGAATTTAATTCTAGATTAGACTGTTTGAGGGCGCAAGAGGGAAACGGGATATAGACACCCTCCTTGTGTATTGTAACATCATGAAAGATTATGAAGCATTGGAGCAAGAGCATGCAGAGAGCTGTGTAAGAACACCCATGTACAGATATTTGGATTAATAGGAAGAGATTGATTCAAATTCATGGTTTTTGTGTTGTTCTCTGTGTATTGATGTTGAATGATGTGCTCATGAATGCTTGCTTTCCTGTTATACATTTGCTTTATGTGCTGCACACATGATTTCATGGTTGAGTTAAAGTCTGAAAGGGAAAGGGAATGAGTTTCAATTGTTTCTCTATCTGAGCCAAGGATTCCTGCAAGGAGTGCAGTTGAAGTGTTCGCAAGGAGTGCGTTGACAAAGGGTTAGGACAGAGATAGATTTTGTTCTCATTCATTCTGAGGTGCAGACAGGCACAGGAGCCGTGCAAGGAGTGCACAGGCCAAGTGAATTTTAGGGTGTGAACTTGAGAAGAGTATTTGAAAGACTATTGTTGTAGGAGTGCGCAGGGTCAAAGGTTTTTAGCACCGAGGAGTGTTTGAAGGTTGCCGCAAGGAGTGCATGCAAGAGTCTTCTTTAAGACTCGGAGTTATAAGGAAGCTCAAGGAGGATTGAAACTTCGAAGGAGTTGAAGGGAGTAAAAGGCCAAGTATCTTGAAGTTGGCAAGAGGTGTTGTAAGTTTGTGTGCAGTTGGACAAGTTCCGCTGAGGAACACTGGGTTTCATTTTGCAGAAATAGTCAAGGAAGAATGGATGGACGGTATTCTCTGAGGAGAGTCTGTGAATCTTCGTGAGCCATTAGATCTCGCAGAGGTGTAGAGGAGATAAGGTAAAGCATTCCCAAGGGGTTCAAAGCTCAGGAGGGGCAGGACCATAGATATGAGCCACAAGGATCGTCGGATTTACATGTGTATTCACATATCGGAGTTTCGTGGGTCGAGTTCCATAAACTTGGCAACAGGAATCGCAAAATCGCGATATACGATATCCCGATGGCTGTGAGAACAGTGTGGGGCCACAGAAGTCGGTGACGTGGACAGGTGGCACACCATTCGGGGTTTCACAGCGAGAATTCCTAAAACATTGACATCAAGATTCGCAATCCCATGAAGTCTGAAATGCCGATGGAGTGAAGGGCCATTGAATAGCCAACTCGCGCGTGCGTCAGAGTTTCGACGTATCAGGGTTTGGGAGTCGGTAAAGCAAGTTGCTTGACATTGCGAGTGGAGAAATCGCGATAGGAGAAATCTCGATAGGAGGAGGGAAAGGTCAACGTTGATCGGTTGTCGGGTCTCAACGATCTGATAGTACAGCATTCGACCACTAACCTCGCGAAACTGCGAAGTCCAGTCCCCCGAGTGTGAAGAGGGGATCCTACAAATATTTTCTGTGGGTGCAGATTTCCTGATAGGGAAATAGAAGAGCCTTAGTGTTCTTCGGGCTAGTAGAGAAGAGAAGATCTTGTGAGAGGACGTGCTTGTGAGCGCGACTGTGTCAGGTTTGGTATCAGAGCACAGAATGTTTCTTTTCTTTCTGTAGCAGAGAAGAGAATTCACCATGCCGCCAAGGAGAAGGGACATGCAATCACCTGTTCCAGAGGATAGGGAAATGCTGAGAAGAAGAGGAAGACAGCTGACTGATACAGCCATGGAAAGAGAGATGCGCGATCTATGAGCTAGACTCGAAGACATGGAGACAACGCAAAGATGCACAACTAGTGCAGGGGATCTCAGTGATTTTGAAAGTGAGATTGAGGCTGAATGAGAAGAAGAAGTTGCAGCCAAAGATGAATCAAACGAGCGTTTGATCAAAGCTATTGCAAGGATGGGTGCAAGAGAAAAGATGGACATTCCAGTTTATGAGGGAAACTTGGATGCAGAGGAGCTTCTAGACTGGATTAGAGCTCTGGACACATACTTCGACTATGAAGACGTCGAAGAAGACAAGAAAGTCAAGCATGCTATCACAAGATTGAAAGGACATGCAACATTGTGGTGGGATGAACTACAAGCTGACAGACGCTGCAAGGGAAAGCAGAAGATTAAGAGTTGGGACAGGATAATCGTGAAGATGAAGGCGAAATTCATCCCCAGGGATTATCAAATTTCTCTGTTTAGGAGGATGCAGAACCTAAGACAGAAGTTGATGACAGTGAAGGAATATACTGAGGAATTCTATAAACTGAACATCAGGGCAGGTCATCAGGAGAGAAATGATGAAAAGGTTGCCAGATATATGAATGGCTTGAGATATGATATCCAAGATGAGATGAGCGTGGTAACCATTCGAATGGTGGAAGATGCTTATCAGATGGCTTTGAAAGCTAAAGAGAAACTGAGCCGAAAGCAGAGTCAGAGGGGTAGAGGTAGAAGTCAGCCCAGAGGCAAATCAGTTGCCCAGGACAAATATCAGAAGCCCAAGGAAGACTGGAAGAAACCTCAGACATGGACAGAGAGGGGTGGAACTTCACAGCGAGGGCAACATAATGAGCAGAGAGGAGATTATGATGACAACAACACTTTTCCTCGTACTAGAGGTAGAGGAAGAGGAAGAGGTGGAGTAATTACATGCTTCATGTGTGGAAAGAATGGGCACAAGTCTTACGAATGCCCTGAGAAAAAGAAGGAGATTGGAGAAACTCACATCGCCGAAGCACAGAGGCGGGATGTTGAGGCAGAAGATGGTGAAGGCGAAAGATCACTGATTATGCAAAAAGTTCTTTTGACACCTGAGAAGGAGGTGGAGAATTCAGTTCAAAGGACCAGACTTTTCAAGACTACTTGCAAGACCAAGGACAGGGTATGCAAGGTCATTGTAGACAGTGGTAGCATGGACAATCTCATTTCAACCGAGATGGTAGAGAAGCTGGAGCTGGAGACGACTGATCATCCAAGCCCATATAAAGTTTCGTGGCTACAAAAAGGACATCAGGTAACTGTCACTAAACAATGTTTAGTTGAGTTTAAGATAGGAGTTTATAATGATAAGATCTTGTGTGATGTCATTCCTATGGATGTTTGTCATCTATTGTTGGGTAGACCATGGCAATATGACATAAATGTGATTCATGACGGGAGAATGAACACATACACCCTGGAGAAGAATGGGAGAACACACATGTTGCTTCCAATTAAGGATAAGGAGGTGAAGCCTGAAGAAAGCAACATTGTACTTCTCATGAGTGGGAAGGAACTCCTTACCGAGGTTAAGAAGAAGGAGGAACCACAATTCATTGTGGTCAAGAAACCAAAAATTGTTCTGACTATCACGAGAGTGGATGATTTACCAGATGACATTCAGGAACTACTGGAAGAGTTCATTGATATCATAGTGGACGAATTACCTCGTTCGTTGCCACTGATAATAAGTGTGAGTCATTATATTGATCTCATACCAGGAGCCAGTTTTCCAAACAAAGCCGCATACAGATTGATGCCGCAGGAGAATGAAGAAGTTAAGAGGCAATTCCAGGATTTGTTGGACAAAGGATTAGTCAGGGAAAGCTTGAGTCCATGTGTTGTTCCAACAGTACTCTTCCCAAAGAAAGACGAAGGCTGGAGGATGTGTACTGACTCAAGGGCGATCAATAAGATAACCATCAGGTATAGATTTCCATTACCGAGGATGGATGATCTGATGGATTGCTTGAGTGGAGCAAAGTATTTTTCAAAGATTGATTTGAAAAGAGGTTATCACCAGATTCGCATGAGAGAAGGTGATGAATGGAAGACAACATTCAAGACAAACGAGGGTTTGTATGAATGGCTTGTTATGCCATTTGGCTTAACAAATGCACCAAGTACCTTCATGAGGTTGATGAATGAAGTCCTGAAGGAGTTCATCGAGAAATTTGTCATTGTGTATTTGGATGACATACTGGTTTTCAGTAAAACAACAGCGGAGCATCTGAAGCATTTGGCTATAGTGGTGAAGAAATTACAGCAGGAGAAGTTGTTGATAAATATGAAGAAGTCCTCATTCATGAAGACATAACTCATTTACTTGGGGTTTGTTATTTCGGAAAATGAGTTGAGGATGGATCTAGATAAGGTGGAAGTGATCAAGGATTGGTCATCACCGAAATATATTTTTGAGGTGAGAATTTTTCACGGATTGGCTAGTTTCTACCGAAAATTCATCAGGAATTTTAGTGGAATTAGTGCAGCGATGATGGACACCAGTGAAGAAAAGACACAAATCTTTTCACTAGATAGAAGAAGCCAAGAAGAGTTTTAATCTGTTGAAGAGGAAGATCACGGAACAACCAGTTTTGGTGTTGCCGGATTTCCAAAAGACATTTCAGGTGAAATGCGATGCAAGCAGATTTGCAATAGGGGCAGTCTTGAGTTAGGAAGACAGACCGATAGCATATTTCAGCAAGAAGCTGAATGAAGAAAATTTGAAATATTCCACTTATGATAAGGAATTTTACGCTATCATACAGGCACTGAAGAAATGGAGGCATTACTTGATACCCAAAGAGTTTGTCTTGTACGGTGACAATCATGCACTGCAGTTTGTGACTCAATAGGAAAAGTTGAATTAGAAACATGTCAAATGGGTTGAGTATATGAAGAATTTCACATTTGTGATAAAACATATTTCTTGTACAGCTAACTAAGTTGTTGATGCTTTGAGCAGGAAGTGTTTGTTGTTGTAGGAGTTCAAAATCAAAACGTTGGGTTTTGATGATCTTAGGGACATGTATGCTGATGATCAGGATTTTAAGGAGCCATATGAAGCGACTGAGAATCTAGTTCTTAGAGACAGAAGCCCGTGGATAGAATACATGATCCAAGAAGGATTGTTGTTCAGAGGCAATCGACTATGTATTCCGAAATGATCCATGAGGGAGAACTTCCTGAAGGAGAAACACAGTGGAGGATTGGCAGGGCACTTTGGTCACGACAAGACGTTCGCAAAACTGAACGAGTCATATTTTTGGCCGGGAATGTGAGCAGACGTCAAGAGATTCATGGAGAGATGTAGAATTTGCCAGCATTCGAAGGGGAGGAAGCAGAATGCAGGATTCTATCAACCATTGCCCATACCAGAGAGGCTGTGGGATGCAATTAGCATGGATTTTGTATTAGGGTTGCCAAGAACACAAAGAGGTTGTGATTCAATCTTTGTGGTGGTGGATAGATTTTCCAAAATGGCACACTTCATTCCATGTCAGAAGACCAGTGACGCAACTCACATTCCGAACCTGCTTTTCAAAGAGGTCATTTGACTTCATGGGTTGCCGAGGAGTATAGTTTCGGATCGAGACACAAAATTCATAGGGAATTTTCGGAGGACCTTATGGAAGAAGCTGGGAACTAACTTGGCATTTAGTTTGGCTTATCATCCTTAGACGAATGGACAAACAGAAGTGGTAAACAGAAGTTTGGGAGACTTGCTGAGAAGCTTGGTAACAGAGCACCACAGCCAGTGGGACAACATATTACCGTAGGCAGAGTTTGCTTACAATGACTCAGTCAATAGGAGTATAGAGAAGAGTCCATTTCAGATTGTCTATGGCATGCAGCCGAGAGGAATTTCTGAACTAAGGGATTCAGAACAGACTGCAATTAGAAGTGCTAGTGAAGAAGAATTTGCACAGGTGATGAAGGAACTTCACAGCCAGGTGAAGGAGAAACTGCAGAATGCAAGCCAGGAGTATAAGTGCAAAGAAGATCAGCATAGAAGACAACTTCAGTTTGAAGTTAGTGATCTAGTTCTAGCACATTTAAGGAAAGAAAGGTTCCCGAGAGGAACATATAATAAGTTGAAGATGAAGAAAATCGAACCATGTAGGGTCTTGAAGAAATTTGGGACAAATGCTTACGAGATTGAATTACTCGATGGGATAAAAATTTCTCCGATATTCAAGATCTCAGATTTGTACCCATATAGAGCTGAAGAAGCAAGTACTGGAGATGAGCAGCCAGTGATCCAGTGGACAAAGCAGATGCCGGTTGCAGAGAAGCCACAGATAGAACACATACTGGATAAAAGAATTGGCAAGAGGACCAGGCGAAAGCAATATTTTGAGTATCTGGTCAAGTGGAAGGGACATCCAGTTGAAGATGTCAGCTTAGAGATTGAAGCAGAGATACAGAAGCATGGATAGACCATGCAGAAGCTCATGGACAGGAGCCCATGAAATTTTTCAAGCAAGGGAGTATGATGCAGGAGCATCTCACACATCAAGCGAGCTAGCACAGAAGCGAAGGACAATTGGAAGGAGCGCCCGCACAAATTTTGAAGATACCTTAAAGTTATTGCGTGATCTTAAATGAGACATTAAGATGAGGTGCACTTGTATAATGTAAATGGACCTTGAACGATTCGCTCTCATCCTTAGTAGGTAGGAGGCATTTATAGTAGTTAATGCAGGTAGATAGAATTTAATTCTAGATTAGACTGTTTGAGGGTGCAAGAGGGAAACAGGATATAGACACCCTCCTTGTGTATTGTAGCATCATGAAAGATTATGAAGCATTGGAGCAAGAGCATGTAGAGAGCTGTGTAAGAACACCCATGTACATATATTTGGATTAATAGGAAGAGATTGATTCAAATTCATGGTTTTTGTGTTGTTCTCTATGTATTGATGCTGAATGATGTGCTCATGAATGTTTTCTTTCCTGTTATACATTTTCTTTATGTGCTATGTATATGATTTCATGGTTGAGTTGAAGTCTGAGAGGAAAAGGGAACGAGTTTCAATTGCTTCTCTATCTGAGCCAAGGATTCCTGCAAGGAGTGCAGTTGAAGTGTCTGCAAGGAGTGCATTGACAAAGGGTTCAGACAGAGATAGCTTTTGTTCTCATTCATTCTGAGGTGTAGACAGGCACATGAGCCGTATAAGGATTGCGCAGGCCAAGTGAAGTTCAGGGTGTGAACCTGAGAAGAGTATTTGAAAGACTACTGTTGTAGGAGTGTGCAGGGTCGAAGGTTTTCAGCACCGAGGAGTGTGTGAAGGTTGTCACAAGGAGTGCGTGCAAGAGTCTTCTTTAAGACTCAAAGTTATAAGGAAGCTCAAGGAGGATTGAACCTTCGAAGGAGTCGAAGGGAGTAAAAGGCCAAGTATCGTGAAGTCGGCAAGAGGCGTTGTAAGTTTGCGTGCAGTTGGACAAGTTCCGCAGAGGAAAATTGGGTTTCATTTTGCAGAAATAGTCAAGGAAGAACGGATAAACGGTATTCTCTGAGGAGAGTCTTCGAATCTCCGTGAGCCGTCAGATCTCGCAGAGGTGCAGGGGAGATAAGGTAAAGCATTCCCAAGGGGTTCAAAGCTCAGGAGGGGCAGGACCGTAGATCCGAGCCACAAGGGCCATCGGATTTACACGTGTATTCACATATCGGAGTTTCGTGGGTCGAGCTTCGTAAACTTGGCAACGAGAATTGCGAAATCATGATACGCGATATCTTGACGGCTGTGAGAAAAGTGTGGGGCCATAGAAGTCGGTGACATGGACAGGTGGCACACCATTTGGGGTTTCGCAGTGAGAAGTCCCGAAACATTGACATTAGGATTCGTGATCCCACAAAGTCCAAAATGTCGAAGGAGTGAAGGGACGTTGAATAGCCAACTCGTGCGTGCGTCGGAGTTTCGGCATATCGAGGTTTGGGAGTCGCTAAAGCAAGTTGCTTGACATTGCGAGTGGTGAAATTGTGATAGGAGAAATCCCGATAGGAGGAGGGAAAGGTCAGCGTTGACCAGTTGTCGGGTCTCAACAATCCAAGAGTACAGCGTTCAACCACTGACCTCGCGAAACCGCGAAGTCCGGTCCCCTGAGTGTGAAGAGGGGATCCTACGAAGATTTTCTGTGGGTGCAGATTTCTCGATAGGGAAATAGAAGAGCCTTAGTGTTCTTCGGGCCAGTAGAGAAGAGAAGATCCTGTGAGCAGACGTGCTTGCGAGCACGGCTATGTCAATAACCCTTTTGTGTATGACATTAAAAGTTGTTTATGTTCCTGTTGTTAGCTCTACAATTCATATATTTATGTCCAAAATTATTACATGCATAACATAAACCAAAAAATATAGTTTGATACTTGAGAGTTGAAGATCTTCTGAAAGGAGGTGCTCTTATGAATCCTTCTTCTTCATGAGACCTATATGTTTCTGTCAGTCATTGAATCTGAAATCCAAATCTTCTGGGTGGAGGAGTGTCCCTGTAATTTTCTATGTAGACCTTCCTATCCCCTTTGATTGTTTCTGCATAGCTTTTTGGATATGTTTCTTGTTATGTTGTTTTGGAGCTTGATCCATTTTCTGTCTGATTGTATCCAATTTTGGATTTGTCATGATTAGGTCTTTGACTGTTTATAATGTCATTCAAAACTGTTGAGTCTGGGAATAATATGTTTTCTATAATATTACCTTAGGTGGGGGATAATTTAACATGTTTTCTCTAATATTACCCCCCACTCTCATATATGTTTTCTCTAATATTACCCTCCACCCCCACCATCGGAAACAAAATATGTTTTCTTTAATATTACCCCCGATATGAGGGTGGGGGTGAGAGCTAATATTAGATTATGCTTTCTCTAATATTACCCCCCCAACCCTTGAGGGGGGGTGGGGGCGTAGGGGTATTATTAGTTTATGTTTTCTCTAATATTAACCCCCGCCCCCACCCTTAAGGGTGGGGATGGGGGGTAATATTAGATTATGTTTTCTCTAATATTACTCCCCACTCCTACCATTATACAAGGTTGAGGGTGGGGGTGGAGGGTAATATTAGATTATGTTTTCTCTAATACTACCCCCCACCAAAAATAATCTAATAGTATCTCCCAACCCCACCCTCATACGAAGGACCTAGAATAATCTAATATTATCCCCCACCCCCACCCTCATACAAGGGTGTTGGGGGGGAGGGGAGGGTAATATTAGAGAAAACATAATCTAATATTATCCCCCACCCCCACCCTCATACGAGGTTGAGGGTGAGGGTGGGGGTGGGGGGTAATATTAGATTATGTTTTCTCTAATATTACCCTCCCATCCTCGTATATAATATAATATTACCCCCCACCCCACCCTCTAGTTTATGTTTTCTCTAATATTATTACCCCCCCTGTCGTATGTGGGTGGGGGCGGGGGGCAGTATTAGAGAAAACATAATCTAATATTACTCCACACCCCCACCCTTGTATTAGATTATTAGAGGGTGGGGATGGGGGTGGGGGGTAATATTAGATTATTTTTTCTCTAATACTACCCCTCATATGAGGGTGGGGGTGAGGGCTAATATTAAATTGTGTTTTCTCTAATATTACTCCCCACCCCTACCCTCATACGAGGGTGGGAGTGGGGGGTGATATTAGAATATGTTTTCTCTAATATTTCCCAGGGTGGGGGTGGGGAGTAATATTAGATTACATTTTCTCTAGTATTATCCTCCCACTCCCACCCTCATATCATATGGGGGTGGGATGTAATATTAGATTATGTTTGATCTAATATTACATCTCATCCGTACCCTAATATCCTATGAGAGTGGGGTGTAATATTATATTATGTTTTCTCTAATATTCCCCCCATATGAGGGTGGTGGTGGGGGGTAATATTAGAGAAAACACACACACACACACGCACGTGTGTGTGTCTATGTGTGCGTGGATAGTCCATGGACAACTCATATGAGGGTGGGGGTGGTGTGTGTGTGTGTGTGTGTGTGTGTGTGTGTGTGTACAAGTTAAGTAACCACCCAGATTCACTTTGGCATTCCCTTTCCCTTGCTTTAAGGGTATACTATTTATATCCACTATATTTTGTGTGTGACATGGTAAGAAAGAACATGATTGAAATTATTATTGATTGGCTTATCCAAGTGTCAATTTGGCTTAATGTTTCTATAACTAGATAAATTTAAATGGCAGACTAATTATGAATAACTTTCCATCAATTTAGTCAGTCAGATAGAAAAAAAAATAATAATTTACTGAAAATGTTTTCTAAAATTTTCTATGGCCAAAACTTAGTAGATTGTAATAGAGACATTTTAATTGATAGGTTTATAAATGTTTTAATTAATAAGTTTCTAAATTATCCATACAATACAAAGTTTCTAGCTTTCTTTGAAATGTGCTTACACTGTCCCAATTCGGGAAATTTACCTTGTATTCCCTTACTCTCAAATGCACACACGAAACTAAATCAATGATCAAAATAAGGTTAAAAAAATTATCACAATATTATTTCATTAAAAATATCTCGGATTAAGATGAACCTATACTAGATTATTTTAATATATATTTTTATAATTAAAATGACCCTTTTTTTTAATTTTTTACTATTATGATTAGAGATTTATTTATTTATTTTTATGAACTTTTTTTACTTAGATGAGACACATCTACTTACACTATAAATGTACCTCACTAATCTCAATGCAACAAGTTTAACCAATTAAAACAATGCACAAGTTTAACCACAAATTCATATATAAATTTAACTTGCACTTATTAAAATGGTTTTCCTTAAAATTAAAAAAGTATTTGCATTGATCCATTCGAAAGACTATTTTATCATAATGCACACCAAAATAGAAATAAAGCACGTTTACATTTAAACCATTTAAAATTACACAAAAGCAACTCAATATTCAAAATGGGAGATGCTTTATTTGTTCACAATGAAACTACAATTTATGTGCCCACTGTAATCTCTTGAGAAATTACTTAGAGTCTTGAAATCACCATTTCACCCACAAGGACTAAAATCCTATGTAGTCCTTACAATAGAAATGTTTCCTTTGGCCAAAAGCATGAACAATACCAATCATCTCCAATTTACATAGAAACTAATGAACTTATTACCCAATTATTGGAATTGGATCAATTCATCCTCTTGAATACCATATGCTTTATATTGACATGGCAATTGTTGATTGGTTTTGACCCCATTCACTAATGTAGTGAAAGGGCATATGACCTTGTGGGCTCTCGAAACTCTTGTGAATTTCAAGAAATTATAGTTGTCAATAAAAACTCTTGTGAATCTCAAAGGGCATATGACCGTGTGAGCTCTCAAAATTCTTGTGGATCTCAAGAAATTATAGTTGTCGATCAAAACTCTTGTGAATCTCAAGAAATTATAGTTGTCAATCTTATTTCAATTAGACAATGATCATAATTGTTTGGAAAGAATCTCACAAGGCCTTCAAATATGGGATGAGGATTGCAGATCTCTTCTCTTATCGAATGACTATTGAACGTTTCATACATATTATGCAAAGCTCTTCCTACAAGCCTTCAAATCCTCCAAACTCTTAGACTTAATGCTCTTATTTAGTTCAATTCATCCAAACTTTTGAGGTCCAATGTGCAATCTCTCCATGAAAACCCTTTGAATCAGTTTGATCCATGACCTCAAAATACTATACATTGAATTTCATCAAAAGATTGGAGTCAATTGTGTTACCTCTTTAACATGACCTTTTAAATCTACCTGGCTTACAAATTGAGGCTTCCATTAAGTTTAGTTCATTGACCCTTTGACATCCACTGTACACTTAGCTTTGCAGAAGGATTAAAATCCACTCAACTCATCCTAGACCAAAAATATAATTAAGTTCTAGTTTACCCTGTCCACTATGCAATTGGCTCTACAAAAGGCTTAAAATCCACTCCACTAAAGAGGTATAATAGTTTTTCGAGTGTTTAACATCCAATTTACACATGAATTCATAAAACACGACCTGAATAGAGTTAACTTTCATACTCAATCCAATTGAAAAAAACTTGAACTCTAAATACAATCCTTCTCAAAAATCGAACACAAAACCTTTCTTCCATCCAAAATTTTAAGTAACCTGTAATAAGCAACATACTAAGCATCTACACTTAACAAAAGAAAAACTTGAAACTTGAAACTAAAAATCGAAGGGAAAACTTGAAATAGTAACTCTTTGTGTATGACTAGTCTAAACTAGGAATGCTCATGTAGTACCCAATCTCTTCCACCTATGTAAAAACTTCATTAACATGTAACCTTTCTAATATTTTTTAATAACTTTGTGTATCCCTTGAAAGCATTTATAACGTGTTAAAATGACTTTTTAACTATTTCGGAAGGTTTCCTAATCACTTCACCTATAACTCTTTAATTTTATAACTTGTTCCATGGATACCCACTACTTTGGAAAATCGAAACCCTTAATAAGTTAACTAATAAAATAAAAAAATAAAAATTATAACTTGTTCCATGGATACCCACTACTTTGGAAAATCGAAACCCTTAATAAGTTAACTAATAAAATAAAAAAATAAAAATTACAACTGATTTTATTCACCTT